>JAVQKC010093608.1:0-10577 GCA_036025475.1 Philypnodon macrostomus
TATGACCCCTATGGGACCCTGGACACACTTACTTTGGCAGAGAGCAATGAAACTTGGGACAGTGATTCTCCACAGTGTACCCAACATAAAATATTATTATGACCCCGCCCTACAACAAACAGGAAGTCATCTAACAAGCCTCTAACTCTTAGGCTCAAACCTGAAATACCTAATTACCCCCTGGCCCTGAGCACATCTGACCAATATGATGCCAGTTACCTCTATAGCGCCCCCTATCGACTGAAAGAAGAATGTAGTTTTAGGGAAATTAACAACATTTTGCAAAAACATTCATCACAAACATCAAAAAGTTGGATATACTCTTCCCATGTTTATCATGGTTTGGGGCATGAGGAAGTGTGCTTGTTATCTTGACAATAGGGGGCACTGTTACAAATCAAACATGTATGTTGATCTATAAATATTTTAACACAAACGCACATTCACAGTGAAATTAAATGGGGGGGGAAGTGGAAGTAAACCTACACTATCACAAGAGAATATCATGCAAACTCCTGGGGTTCGAACCCTCAACCTTCTTGCTTGATGACAGGAGTGCTGACCAATATGCTATCATGCACCCAACAGCATCTACAACATTCATATCAAATGTATCCGCATATATCCACCACATTAGTTCTGATTTTATCACCATTATGCCGTGAGGATTATTATGCTAGATTTCACCATCAAAAGAAAATAACACTGTTCTTCCCAGGCCACATTTGGGTCTAAACCCACTGTTTGGAAACCACTCCTTTAGAAAGTACACTATTCATCAAAAAGCCACTCAAAGCAAAGTAGTAAAGTAATGTAGCTTGGTGTAGTTGCTGCCCAGTACTGGTGATGTTACCTCACATCAGAACTACATATAAATGTAAATATAAAATGTAAATGTAAACTCTATTCTGCCTGCAGCCAAGAAATTTGCATCACCTGTTGAAATCCGCCATTAAATTGAACTGGCTCATAATTCCCCAACAGTATTTACAATATTTATCCAAAGCAGACTGGATTTGAATGACTGCACTATTGACTGCTCATTCATATCCAAACGTGAATGAACGAGGTACAGCGGAGCTCAGAGGAGGACGTGCGCTTCATTCGCTCGCCCGAACATCCCTCTCACTGGATCGCCTCAGTCGGCGGCAGCTGCATGTGCGCATCCTGACATTTCCTTTAGCGATCGGAGCGTGAATGAGAAGGAGAGATCAGAGCGGCGGGAGAGTTATGCCTGGTGGGCAGCAGCATCCTTATCGTTTTTTCCTTACACACTTCCTTCCCTCCTTGCTTCCTATCAACAAATCATTTTAGTCCATATTTGTCTGTGTTTTTTCTTTTTTTTTTGCTTTGTTTCTATCATTCCTTATTCCTTGGGTCTTTCCATCCTCTTTCCTTTAGACCAGGCATGTTCAAGTTGAGCCTCGGGGGTCAGTTATGGCAGTTATGGGTTGCAAGCAATGTCTGTCTATATTGAACAGGCTTGTCTAAAAGATCAAGCATGTTTTTTTTAAAGGCAACGTTAAAGTCAATGTTAAAATTGGCTTTGGTTTTGTTTCATTGACCCCTGGGCATTTCCACATCTGGCCCTTGGCGACACAAATGTGGACATCCTCGCTTTAGATTACTTCTTATACTCCTTTCCACCTTCATACTTAGTTTCCTTCCTTGCACTATCCATTTAGTTCTATTTATGAATACTTCCGTCCTAAGTTGCTTGCCCTCTTCATTGCCACCTTTCTACCCTTCACTTCCTCTCTCCTTCCTCATTCCTTTCCTTGCCTCATATCTACCCCGTCCAATCAATTTATTCACTGACTTCTTCTTAACCTGCTAGTTCTATTCTTTCCGTTAACCATTTCATCCTAGTAAAGTCCTAGTTCATTTTCATCTTGCATCCTTCTTTGCATCCTTCCTTTCTCTCTTCCCTTACTTCATTCATGTCTATTATCGTTATTCCTATCCACCTTTGCTTTTCATTCCCTTGCATACTTCTATCTTCTTTATATTCCTTCAATTTTTATATATTTTATTCTCCATTAAATGTACAATATATTATTTTATTTTGTAACTTTAAAAAAAATATATATCTTTTGTAGACTTTCCATCTGTGATCATTCTCTTCAAATATATCCTTGTTGAACCAATTAACTTAAGAAACTGCCTCAACATTGTAAGATTTGCAACATCAATGTACACCCATAAACACACAGCCAGGCACATTATTTATCTCCAAAACAGCTTCTTATCATATTCCCCAATGAACAAACAAATGAAACGACATCAAAACAGCAACAGGAGATGACTTGTAGCATCATGGCACATCAGCTCAGAGAGTTGAAAGTTACTTACAGATGTGGTTACTATGGGCGCTAAGTCCTGGAGGCGGTGCGGGTCAATCAGGCTGATGTTCCAAGGGGGTGTCCTCGTACTGGGGGGGTCCGGAGTGGGGTTACCCGGTTGGACAAGAAGCCGCGAATCCATCTTCCTACCTACAATTTGTTCTGACAGAGATGCTCAATAGAAGCAGCAGTCTCACTCAGTCCCGGTGTATCCGGAGCTCATGTTGTGTGCTGCTCTGCATCCCACTCTGCCGCCTCTGAGCTGGTGGTAGCAGGGGAATGCTCACACCCCCTCCTCTACACCCTCCCTCCTGTCAGCCCGGGCCCCCCTCCCCTCCCACAGCAGCCTCTGGTCCAATCCCTGTGTGGGGGTTGCTCCACCACTATAGACACTGCCCACTCATCTGTTTGATAGAGAGGAGTTAGAGTGTGACAATAGATGGTGCATACTGTATTTGATGGGAAAATAACAATGTATAGATTCAGTGTGGTGCCATGAAGGCATGCAAGTTTGATGGACCTAAAAAAATGAATTCTGCTGATTTCATGCTGAGAATTACATTCATCCAAATCATTGTATCTTCTGTTGCTGTCCTGTTAGGTCTGACAGGTGAGTGTAACCTATCCCAGCAACTTAAGTGGGCATTAAGTGGGTTACAACCTGGATAATGGCCAATTAGCTGCACAGCTGATACTGAGAGACAGCCGCTCATGATGACTTACTCAGAATCCTCAATTATACCACTTGTTTTGTACCCAGAGACCGTACTGGAAAGAATTGTGTTGGGCGGCCCAGAAGATCAAACCCACAACCTCCTTGCTGACAATGCTAGCAACTCTACCAAGACATGTAGAGTATCACTAATGCTAAACGCTAACAGTTCTGTGGCTAGTAGCAGAAATGCTAATAAACTCAGCTGATGTCGTTATTATTTCCTGAATATATAGGACTATGCAGATAAAAAATACTGTTGACATGGTCTCACAAAAAGCTCATGAACATAAATGTATCATTAGCTAGCTAGCGTTAGGCTATATGTTACGTTGTGCTATTTGACTTCTTCAGCAGGTAAATTCTCAAAACACTTCAAAAAGGCCAAAAACCTCTGGTAGACCCCTTGCTAGAGAAGAGTGGCAAATCCAGTATTTGGTCACACGGTTTCTCAAAATGAAAAGTAGTTCAATCATTAAGAGTGGTTCATATTTTAATGTTTGGGCAATTGTCATGTAAAAGCTAAGGCTACATCAAAGGGTAGTAGAAGGTTGAAAGGGTTAATGTACCAGTAGCAAGAAGCTTGTCCAACTACACCTTCTTTGAGTTACCCTGGGTTTACTACGGCTTCTTCTTACCCCCATAGACATGCATGCATTACCCCTAATTTACACTGAACCCGTCTGACGCAACAAAAAGAGCTCCATTTAAATCAATGTGTCAGCTTACACCAGTTCTGTCTAGGGATGCACTGATATGAAATTTCTTTCAATTACCAATTTGGCCGATACCGAGACTGATATTCTGTAAACATGATTTAGTAGGTTATGTTTCTTAAAACTTAAGAACTCTACATATGAATAACTGCTTTACATGTATTTATTAATCCATACATAATATTTCTATTACATTTTGTCTCTCTAAAGTTAGACCTCTCCAGAGATCTTTTCTTTTTCTGGCTGTTTCTGACCCAAAATATTAGAAATGATCCTTTAAGAACAACAGATTAACATCAGTCATCTGTAGAGGCTGATACCAATATAAGTCAAAATTGTAAGTATTGGCCGATACTGATGTTGAGCCGATATATGTGTGCATCACTAATTCCATCAAGTCTGCAGCGTGTCGGATGACAGAGTGGCATGAATGGACTGAAATATCGAGCAAATGAAAACATGGGATGATTGTCATATTTATTTCAAAGTGAAACACATCATAATGGCCTCGAGCCGTTGAGACATTGCTACTGTATCTCGACAAACTCGCAGTATCATCACAAAGTAGAAACGCAAATTGCATCCGGCCGTGTGCATGTCCCACCCACGCTGGTTCATTCCCAGTCAAGAAGGCTCTTACATGCTTACAGGTGGACTTTGGAGTGCTTCTCATGCAGAAAGAGAAGCAGATACAGGCTGCGGCTGATTAGACAAGTCCACCTGTTTGGTGTTTAGGTAACAACTCAATGGTTCTGGCTGGAGACGTACTTTAGACACGTACTCAGTGTAAATTAGGGTATACTTTAGGAGATGTTTCTGTGCTAGCCCTGCAAAAAACTGACCATTGTCCAGGGTGTACCCCACTTCAGGCTCTAGTGGCTGGGATGGGCTCCAGCAAAGTGGAAGAAAAGAATGAAATAGTGAATAGATTTACCAATATTTACTATTAGGGCTGCACAATTAATTGCAATGGAATCCAAATTTGAATGGTCATAGTGCTAAACGTGTTCTGAAACATCGTATAGTTTAGTCTTCTTTCAAGTGTTAATGCTTCCAGAGAGGTTTCCAATAGAATCTTGGTTTAAAAACAAAATTGCAATATTTATTTTTTTCTCAAAATGCAGCCCTTATGAGCTTAGTGTAAAACCCTTGTGCGTGTGAGTAAAGAGTGCAGTGGAAGAAAGTACAATGTACCAACAGAACAGAAATGGAAGGATTAAGGGCTTTATTTGTCCAGTGAAAAAAGGAGGACGAATGTTAGTGCTGCATAGGAGAGGTCAGAATAAGGTGGTCATAGGTCCCATACTGGCAAACAGGCAGACTTTTAAAGTACTAATCCACAGTGTAGTGCCTTACAGCAGAGTATGCATGTCCCCCATGTGTTACTGTGGGTTCTCTTCGACTTCCTCCCACTGTCCATAGACTTATTGACGTATTGTCCAGTGTGCATTTTTTTAACATATCTTAGATGCTAATTTAAATCATTAGCATGTCATATTTGCTAATGGCCACTATAGAATATCGAAACATTCCTTATAATGGAGTCTAGGTAAGGCCTTTCTTTGAGATGATGACATCTTTTCACCAAATACATTAATGTGTGTATATGCAATCATGTATGGATTTAGTATGTAATTGAGGTTAGCACTGTGATCAATTACAAAGGAATGATTAATGGTGCTCAAGTATAGAGCTCTATAATGATCCAAGTCTGACATTTAACTAAAGTGGTCTGTTATGCTCTATGAATGAATAGGTCACAGGAGACCAATAAGGAGTTCAGGGAAAGTTTTCTAGGAACACCATGTGCATGATGTTCCTAGTCACGTCTATCTGTAGACTCATGGGTGAAGTCTGCTGGTCTTATGATGCCATTCCCAGTCTAATATCCCAGTGTAACGTCCTCCTTTTGCTCCAGGGCTGTCTTGTTCAAATGAAATGCATTTATGTGACTACATTAACAAAAACAACACTGGTTCCCAATAATGCTAATGCAATAATGCCATTTTCAGTACAATTTTTTTGACACACCATATATATATATATATATATATATATATATATATATATATTCATTTACATATATATATATATTCATAACAATGTATGTACTGACAATGCATTAAAAAAAGCAAATCAAACCAAAAATCTATTTACTTTATAAACAGCTCATCATATGTGTAGCATTGTACACTATTCGGGCACACAAGTAATCATAGTCACAGTAGTCAATTAGTTGCCATTTTGACAGACAAAGTCAAAGTAGTCTTGATTGCTGAATTTCTCACAGAAACTGATGCAATAGCAAAGGACATTCATCAGAATTGAAACAGCCCATAACACTGATGGGTGAAATAAACCCGCTGATACTCTGGTGTGAAAGATACAATTGATTTTTTTTCCTGTCTGCAGAGAGTAGTAATGAGTTTAACTAATAATGTTGTGACCACTACTACAGCAACTAATTATGTTCCTATAATTTGTTGCCTCCATTTTCTTTAAATTACTATTACCATTAGGTTATTGCTTTGAGGGTTTTCCAAAATAAAAGATTTATCACGTTCACTTTGCCAACACCTCCGAATACTCTCCGAATACGCTCTATAATCCATCACCACTGTCTAGGCTTTTACTTTTAACGGCACCCGGGTCGCCATTTGCTCAGCTGTAGTAAGTGGACTGTTTTACATAATGTCAAGTCATTTTTGGTTTAGAATGGTCACAGCTGCAGCATATGACTGTCTAGTCATTTAAGTAATTAATGGTCCTGAAGTTGCAATACCTGATTTTTTGTGTTTGATGCGCTCCCCTTCCCCCTTCATCTCCTTCTTGACTCTCTCTATAACGGTCTCACAAACACCAGGAACTATCTGAATAACGAGCAGCGGTATGCTGATTTTTTTCTTTGAACATAACAATTTATCAAATTAATCAAAATAATAAATAAATAAACAATGTTTCAACCAATCAGAGTGCTCCTGTCCTGTGGAAGTGTGTGACTGAGGGAAAACAGACTGCCCCAGGGCAGCTGTGGCTACATAAGTAACTTACCACCACCAGTGTATGGAGTGAATGAATATTGTAATTGTAAAAGCGTCTTTGGGTGTCCTGAAAAGAGCTATATAAGTATGATGCATGAATATTATTAATATCAATGGATCATAGGAAGTCCTCGTGGGCCAACTTTGGACCCCGAGCCCCACTTTGGGCATCCCTGGTCTTGGTCTAAGCTGATGCAGACAATGCCAGAATAGACATTTTCACATCTCATTTCTACTGGTCATTGGAATGTCTTCAACCAAACTCTACCAGTGCAACCCACATCTTTTTTGGCATGTTTTACCCATTCCCTTCTCACCAGACTTTCCCACAAACGCATCCTTCCTGTGTATGTTTTCGAACTGCATTCCCCATTTTGGCTTGTGTCTCCCCCCTCCCCCCCATCAATAAGAGGATCACAAACTAGGCCCTTACAAAACAGTAGCATTAAACAAACAACATTAAATAATACTAAAGCCCTTAACAATTCTTTCTCTATGTCCCTGTACTGGACTTCCTGCAGCTTTTTCCTGCCCTTGTTCAGGTTATGCAAGGCTGAATTTCCTCCGGGAAGCAAGTATCAACATCATTAAATATGACTTAAATCTTGGTGACCCATTTTTTTTAGGTAAAACACTGGAACAAGAGTTTGTTTGTTTGTTTGGCAGGAAGTACGTAGCCAAAGGATATGCCCGAATGAAGTGGACTTATGTAAGAAGTATTTACAAAGTGAGTGTGAATTGCAGTGATTTAGGTTAATGATGTGGCTGCTGATCCCGTATTGTACATGCCAGTAAGACTATTGTTAGAGCAACTCAGTCATAGAGCAAACAACTGGTAATGCTGTCATTCAAACGACCCATAGTTTGTCTTTATGTGTCAGCCCTGAGACTATAACCATTATCCCTCCTCAGGCCCAAAGTTGCTGAGAGGCACTTTTATTTACTTCCATTTTAGGCCTAGTATGAAAACGTTGCCTACACTAATCTTCATACAACCAAGACAACTTATATAGAGTAGACAGAGGTGGGTAGTACTCAGTTACATTTACTCAGTTACATTTACTTGACTTTTTAAAAATTGTACTCCATAGTGTAACTTTACCGCACAATACTTTTGACTTTTACTTGAGTAACAATATTTTTGAAGTAACTGTACTCTTACTCAAGAAAAATCTTGGAAATCTGTGATGATGTGGAAATTCTGATCCTTGTGCCTTCATTTTTGAAAATATTATTTACGTTTTTAGTTTATCTTTTGAAAATATCAAAATCTGTTTATTATCTTTTTGTTTTTTGCCAGATTACCACAAAATGAAACAGATAATCTGACATTACGCTCAAACAGTTACTCAGGACATGAATTGTTTTTTCACCAGTACTTTTCTACTTTTACTCGAGTAATTATGTGAATGAGTACTTTTTACTTTTACTTGAGTAAGTTTATTTTGAAGTAATGTACTCTCACTAGAGTAAAAGTATTGGCTACTCTACCCACCTCTGACAGTAGATATCCTGGCATTAACATAAACATACCATTTTATGTTCCAGAGTGTTTATTTGTTGTATATCTATATATATATATAGATATATATATATATCTATATATATATATCATTTTTAGGTAATATTTGCAGAGACAGCATAGAAAGGCCTCCTATGCAAGTAAAAAATGTATTGGTTTAGCTTAGTTGGTAGAGGATGTGGCCCATATTCAGAGCCTACAGTGCTGTGGGCCAATTTCAATCCTGCCATCCTTACCCCTGTGACACACTTTGCACATATCTTGTTTAGACCTTTTTTAATCCTGGTTTGGTTCTGTTTTAGTTTCATCTTAGCTCGATAAAATGGCACTTTAAAATACCCACATTTTTTAGAAGTGCTTGAAAAAGTTAAAGAGTGCCAGTGATTTATTCCATACCAGGTCAGCATCGATGCCATATCCAAACGTTCCCTGTTATTAATATACATTGATTTCCCTCCCAAAGTCATAAAGTCATCAGGTGCATTGCTCAGAGCTAACAGCTGATCTCCGCTGTCTCCCAAGTTAACCAAGATCCAGCCCTCAATTACACACATACAAATACATAATAGATGAAGACCACACCAGGGGATAGTCTTGGGCAGGATAGATGTTTTATTAGATTCAGAGATGTCTGGACATTGCAGCAAGAAAATCAGCAGACTAGGCCATGTGTATTTTCTCCCAAAAATGTTGCCATTTTGGTGAGCCCGTTCCGGGCTTCCTTTTCTTAGATGCGAGATGAAAATTTGCTGACGACCACACTGTTATTAAAGGAGGAGATGAGTGTTCCTACAGGAATGAAATCCAGAGGCTGACAGAAAACAAAACAAAACAAAAGAGATGATGATAGACTTCTGTAAAAAGAGGACTGAACCATCTCCTCTCTACATAAATGGAGCCTGTGTGAAAAGGGTCAAGACCTTCAAGTTCCTGGGTGCTAACATCTCTGAGGACCTCTTCTAGTCAGACAACACAACATCAGTGGTGAACAACGCTTGCACTTTCTGCGTCTGCTCCATCATCTGGAACCATCATCTGGAACCATCATCTGGAACCATCATTTGGAACCATCATTTGGAACCATAATCTGGAACCATAATCTGGAACCATCATCTGGAACAAAAAGCGGCTGGTGTCCTTCTATCATGCCACAGTCAAGTCAGGGCTGATTTATCGTACTTCAGCTGCTGCTGACAGGAAAGCCCTGTAGAGGGTCATCAGGGCAGTGGAAAAGACCACAAGCTGCCCATTGCCCTCCCTCCAGGAAATCTCTAGCTCCCGATGTCTCTCCAGAGTCCAGAGTATCCTAAAGGACTGCCACCATCCTGCCCACCACCTGTTCACCCAACTGCCCTCAGGGAGATGGTACAGGAGAATAAAGGCTTCTTCTCATGGACTATCAGAACTGCCAATACAGCCACACACTAATGCCACTAATTAATTCTTAAATGTATTTTTTCCCTATGGTCTTTGTCTGTCTTGATTGATTGACTGTGAAAGCCCCAAACAGAGTCGCACTATTCATTTTGTTTTACTGTTTATTAATGCAATGACAATAAATTTAATCTATTCTAGACTAGAGGCTTCATTGAAGACACATTGGAGCAGACAGATGCTACACTGGTTGTCCCTGGAGAGTCCTTGAGCAAATTGACTTTAGATTTAATATTGATAAGTGAATAACAAACAGCAAAATATTGATTACACCAATGGTTCCCAAGAGATGGTTTGGAACCCAAAAGTGGCTCAGTTTTAAGTCTTAATATTGTTTGAATGACAAAGCATGTGAAATGGTAAAAAAAAAAATAATAATAATAATAAAAAAACATGCACCATAAAGATATATTAAAAATATTTTTTCACAGTAACAAAATTTTTTTCTTGATACAAAATAGTAAACCCCAGAATAGATACTTGTAGTGTCTATGGCAGTGTATTACGGCCAACCGAGTGTGTATACATTATATTTAGAGAGAATACATTTATTTTTATTGAGTTTTGTCTGGTCAGAGTTTGGTCCAGTCATATTTTGGTCCAGTTGGAGTTTGGTCTGGTCAGAGTTTGGTCCAGTCATATTTTGGTACAGTCGGAGTTTGGTCTGGTCAGAGTTTGGTCTGGTCATATTTTGGTCCAGTCGGAGTTTGGTCTGGTCAGAGTTTGGTCCGGTCAGAGTTTGGTCCAGTCAGTGTTTGGTCTGGTCAGTGTTTGGTCTGGTCAGAGTTTGGTCCAGTCATATTTTGGTAC
>JAVQKC010093614.1:0-13503 GCA_036025475.1 Philypnodon macrostomus
CACTTCCTCTGATGGCCCCGCCCTGGGGCTACGTCGTCAGCTCGTCACTTCCCACAACAAAAGCAGGCTCCTGATGGATTGTCGCGCCGCAAAATTTCGCCAAAGTTCAGATTGTTCAATTGCTCAATTTCGTTTATGTTCAGCAGTATTATTGGCTCAAAAATGTGCATCAAAACATTAATTTGTGAATTATTTAATTGTCATTCATCGAAGATGTACCAAACTCAATCCAGTTCTGCATCTTCAAGCTATGTACCTGTGTCCAACAGTTGAAAAAGATCCAGCAAAGACTTTTTGAGTTATTGTGTTCACAGTTTTGGCCCGTAATTAATTCATTATTTAATTAATATTCATCGAAGAAGTACCCAAATCGATAAAGTTTGGCGTCTTTATGGTATGTACATGTGTGCAAATGTTGAAACTGATCTGGCAATTCGTTTTTGAGTTATCGCGTTCAGAGCTAGGATCTGCGGACGCGGACGAACACCGTGATTCCATAATATTGTTGTTTCGCCGATATAATAAGCAATAAATATAGATACTTATTAACGTACATTTTTAATTTACATGTTATAATTAATCAAACACTAATAGCTGTTTTTTAATTGTGTTTAGTATTGAAATGATACATTAACTTAACTAATGCTTAATAGTGTTACACAGTATAGATTTGTAACTAAGGAGAAATTAATTCATACATTGACTTTGGCTATTCACGCTACTTAAAATGTTACCCACCTCTGTATGTTATGTAGGTATAAGGAAAAAAGTGAAACATTTCTGTGGCTTTTTTTGTAAAAAAATATTATGTTTTTGGAAACAGGAATTTGTTCATTCATTCACCTGATTACAACATTAAAACATATCTGTTCAACTGTCCCTCTTTATTTTGAGAAATACTTTTTACATCGACTTGAGTAATATTATTTTTGAGTAGGACTTTTGGCACCTCTACGCACCTCTGGATCTGTCAAAACAAAGTCAGCCAGAGTGCACTTATATCTGTTGTGGTTGTATGCTGACACACAGAAGCAGGCAAAGTAAGCTTTGACCTTCCCATTCTACCTGTTTTCACTATGAGTGAGAGAAATAATTCTATCTGTGTTGTTACTACAGCGTTAACTAATGCTGCTTCCTGTGGATTAAGATGCAGTAAAGAAAGAAAAGGGTTTAAAAAAAATAAGAGTTGATAAAGTTAAATCTAAACTAGGGCCAAACTAGATCCAAGATGACCAACATGTGTCATCTATCTGCAATCTTGGACAGTATAATAAAACATCTACCGCACATGAGTGGCTGTGTTCTGTGGGTGCTGGGTGTGGGGAGGAGGCCAAGGGTGGGGCGCTAACAGCTTCTGAGTTGAAGACGTCTGTGGTTTTTAACGCTACATGTTTCGAGAGCACTTCCCTGTCTGCAGCGCAACACGTCTGTCACCACACTCACATATTACACCAGAGGCCAATACTGCTCTTACACTATGCACAACTTTGTCTGCTTTTTCTCTCTCAATAGTACTAGGGGTGGGTGATATGGTAAAAATATAATATGATTTTATTAAGCCAAGATTACGATTTTGATTTTTGTCTTACACAGAAGACAAGTGCTATCAATGTCTTTATAAAAACCCTTCAAATTTACATCCAATCTAATGGTCATCATGGTATTTTCATTGTTTTATTAATATGAACACTGACATTGTTACAGTAAAAATGCTGGCTAGTTTCTACAAAACCATGCTGTTTTGAGGAAACATATCTTGTATCATGTGTAGTGAACTGAAACTCCTGATTTAAACTGCCATCCTGTTTGTGAGCATTCACCTTTTGACAGTTTCATAAATGTTGGTTTGTTGTGTTTTTTTTCCACACAGGCACGTTTTTTCCCTTATAATGTTGTACATTAGAAATATCAGTGACAATGTGAAAAATGTATGCCCTAGAAAACTAATCAAAGCTTATAAAATGCACTCCATTCATAGACTAAACACTTCTGATATATCCCGTGTATGTAATATTAAATATACACGGCTCAAAAAACCTCTGTGAAATTAAACTGTCCACTTAGGAAGCAACATTGATTGACAATCAATTTCACATGCTGTTGTGCAAATGGAAAAGACAACAGGTGGAAATTATAAAGGAGTGGTTCTGCAGGTGGTGACCACAGACCACTTCTGAGTTCCTAGGCTTTCTGGCTGATGTTTTGGTCACTTTTGAATGCTGGCGGTGCTTTCACTCTAGTGGTAGCATGAGACAGAGTCTACAACCCATACAAGTGGCTCAGGGTGACAGAGTCTGGAGACGCTGTGGAGAACGTTCTGCTGCCTGCAACATCGCCCAGCATGACTGGTTTAGCAGTGGGTCAGTAATGGTGTGGGGTGGCATTTCTTTGGGGGGCCGCATAGCCCTCCATGTGCTCGCCAGAGGTAGCCTGACTGCCATTAGGTACCGAGATGAGATCCGATCCTCAAACCCCTTGTGAGACCATATGTTGGCCCTGGGTTCCTCCTAATGCAAGACAATGCTAGATCCCATGTGGCTGGAGTGTGTCAGCAGTTCCCCAGACCTGAATCCATTTGACCACATCTGGGACATCATGTCTCGGATGCTTTATTCTAGGTCTGGGAGGAGATCCCTCAGGAGAGCATCCACCACCTCATCAGGAGCATGCCCAGGCATTGTAGGGAGGTCATACAAGCATGTGGGGGCCACACATACTACTGAGTCTCATTTTGACTTGTTTTAAGGACATTACATCAAAGTTGGATCAGCCTATAGTGATCCAGACCTCCATGGGTAAAAAAATTGATTTCCGTCAATAATTATTGTGTGATTTTGATGTCAACTATATAAAGAAGTATTTAATAAGAATATTTCATTCATTCTGATCTAGGATGTGTTATTTTAGTGCTCCCTTTATTTTTTGGAGCAGTGTATATACCTATATGCATTTTCTGTCTTAATCCCTCACTCTCTCTGCACTTCCTGTCCTCTTCCTTTGCTGTCTGCACTTCCTGTCTCTCTGATTGCAAGATCTCTGCAAACAGACTGATAGCCGACACGTTACATACTTACATACTTGTGTCAATAATATAGCTATTTCCAAATCTAGAACTGTCTTGGTTTTAGATTGAAAACAACATTATACTGGATTATTAAAATATCTGCCACCATTCCCTGAAATAACTGTCAGATTCAGACTGTGAGCTGAGGTGTGGTGTTAAAAAGGTGGGTGAGGTCCACAGACAAGGCCAGATAAACACATCCCTCTGTGAGACTGTCTTGAGTGAGTGTTAGTGAGCCGCACCCTGCCTGTGACCTGGCTCTGCCCTGCTGTGTGGGGCCGCACGGAGGGAGGGGCCCCTCCTGGAGTCTCATGGCTCACCTCATGTTCACTGAGAAACCAACAGGTGTCAGACAAACATGTTGCTTCAGAGACCATTCAAAAAGGCCTCTGTGCTCTGAGGGACAATTCATTAAAGCATTCTGAACACTGAACACTCCTGAGTACCTCAGAACACTCTGCTATAGTGAGGAGCAAAATGGTGACAGGTCTCAGCCTTTCTCTGAGTGTTTGACACATCTGCTCCAGCGTCTGTGGGCCAGGAATTTGGGACAAACAAGCTTTGATTGGTGAGACTGAAGCCACACTTAAACCATTCTAGAATGCTTTTTCACCTCAGAGTGGTTACCAGAACAGAACGGTTGGGAATGCTTTTGGGAAAGCTCTTGGGACCACTTTGGTAGAGTTCAGCAATGTGTAAATGCCCCAAATGTCTCTGATCAGTAAACAATAAATAACAGGTGAGGCCAATGAAAGACTGAACATATTAGTGGTTAATGAAATTAAAGAAAGTAATTTACTAATGACATGTCTTTGTGTTTTGTCTATGTACCATTAACCTTGTGTGTGGGTTAGCAGAAAGTTTAACTAAACTTTTGACTTCCCTATCAACTGGTTTGCTGACTCCCGTCAAAATGACCTTATTTAATATTCTCTTTAATATGGCCTGGAATCATTTCTCCTGCACTCAGCACATTAGCGTGTTTATTCATTTTTGCAAGAATTAAATGAGCGTGCACTAACTTGTTTTTAGGGAGTGCTGTCCTTAAAGGCACCTGCTGCAGATATGACAGTTGTACAGACCTTACTGCTGAGGCCTAGTACTGGTCTGTACCAAGGCTCTTAGAGAACATCTCAATTGCGTCTTCACAAATGATAAAAACTGCTGGATTTCTGTTATTATTAAGTACAGGGTGCCACACTGTTTCAAATGCATTAACTAGACGTAGAAAATCAAAACCACTGGTATTGATGAGACTTACAGATAAGACAAAGCACTCCGTACTCAGACATTTTTAAACGGAAAGGGAACTCTTCGACTGTAGTGTTATTTTAACTGGCCATTACAATAAATCCCTGTAAAACAGAAATGAAGTGAGCCTCTACACACACTCTGAAGGCTTGTGGAAAAGCAGCAGGCTCATGGTTTCCTCTTGCCAGATTTGCTTTGGCATGTCTTTCCGTGGGAATAGAGCGAGCACAACCCCCCCAGCCAGAGCTGGGATCGGCCCACCTTGGAAAAGAGGAAAGCTCAAAAACAAAATGGAGGAGGACTAAGTAAATACAGCTGCACTTTTCCATCTCCTTTCTCTAATGCAGAGACAAAACAAGCTTCGGCTGCACACATCTATTAGAAAGGCCTTGAATATGGTACAGTCATATCCTGCTTTTTCCTTTCACTCATTTCTAACAAAAACAGTCTTCATTTAAGAAATACTCATCGACTCTGCGACCTAAGCAGCAGTTCTATGGCTAAGATTGCTGCAAATACAGATTCTTGGGAGTTCAAGATGACAAAGCTACCAATTTTTTTATATTCCAGGGAAGTCTTATATTATTACATGTGTAATGTCTGGAAGCTAAATGATACAACCTCAGTACACTCTATAAAAGCTAACATAGAAATAGGGGTGGGTGATATGGTTTTAATTTCAAGATAACAATTTTGATTTTTCATGATTTTTAAATTTCCTTTGTTTTACACAGAAGACTGCTTCACAAAACCTTTTTAACTACACATTCTGTGTACATATTATCCAATGTTTATCATAATAATGCTATAATGCTATTTATTTTCTTTTTTTCATTAATATGAACTTAGAGCATAAATGAATGCAGTGTAGCAGGATTCAACCAGCTTCACAGATTAGCAGATCTTCATAACACCATTCAATTTTCATCACCATATCGCCTATCTAGCCTAGCCTACTTAGAAACCATACATAGTGGTTATGATTGGAACTGTAGTATTATCAGAGTATGCTCTAATGTGTAAGTGGGTCCACAAACAGAGCTGCTGTTTACAAATGCAGAAATGAGCCTAATGCTCTTAGAATGCTGCTCTGAGCCCATCAAAGAGCACATAATTCAATCGGTCTCATGCACTAATGGACCAAAAATTGATCTGGTGAGCATCCCGCAGTACTAAGACTTCCAAATAGTTTCCAGTGGAAGATAATGACTGAAGATGACAAGTATGTAGTGACAGAAGGGGGCTGTTATCATGACTGTGGTCTGAAGTCTGTCCGAGGACACATCAACAACACCAACCAACTAAACCCCAATGCTGTGATGACGAGTATATAATGGAGATGATTAGGGCTGCATGATATGAGAAAAAACTTTTGATGTTGAATATTGTGAAATCAATAATATTACTATCTCATATAAGACATCTGATGCATCTGATATTTCATTGCAAGTTATTAAGCAGAAATCTGCATCTACAGCCCCTGTGACCACCACCAAAAAAAAAATCATACAACCTTCATTGGCAATGTGGCAAAGTGTCTTACCTACTGGACACAACAACAGAATGGTCTCAGACTGGGATTCATACTGGCAACCCTTTGATTTGTAGGGTGAACGCTTACCCACTGCAGCACTATATTTATTTAGTTGTGTTTTTTTTCAAGGCTCTAATAGGACAAACATCATCTAGTCAGATTAAAGACCTTGGTGTTAGTGCATTATATTTTGTTTTCTGCAATACAATATTGCGTTAATGACAATTTGCAATATTTCTGCAGCCTTAGAGATGATACTTTCCCTTTTCTTTTATCAGAAACATAAATTGTGACAGCAACAGCAATCTAAATACACTTGCCACAGTTTAAGATCTTTCTGTCTCTACTGTCTGTTTTCCCCAGGCCAGGGGAGTCTATGTTGTGTGGCGTGCAGCAGTGACAGTCTTTCCACATGCCTTCACATTTAGAACACAGCTGTCAGAGCAGCCTGAGCCAACAGTGACCTGCTTGTACCAACCAGCACTACAGTCAACACTGCAGCCACCTCTCTCTGGATTACACTGTGCCCCACATTACATATGCCATACGCCATAATAACGTAGTTAGTCAACTGCAAATAAGCCTTTTCTGTCTAGTCCTCCACTCCAAAGAATTTCCCTTTACACCAATTGCATTGATAACTAGGCTTTTGCTGTCGTCCCCGACAGCAAGGTGTATATCGGCGAAACAGCCCCATACGTCTGCCTCACATGGCTGCTACAACTGTCACCAATGGGCACCTTAATCAGACATTGTGTGATTTCTATGGGTTTTAATATTGTTAACGAGCATTTAAAAGGCCTCACCTCTAAACCATGACAAACATGGGAAGGGTCTATTTGACTTTTTTGATTTGTCTGGATGTTTGTGAAGAATGTTTTTGGCAATTTTTTTAAAATTCCCTAAAACTACAAGAACACAACATTAAAACATAGTGGAACGCTCTGGAAACAATAGGGCCTAATGCATGCCAATGTTACCTTTGGCTGAAGGTAAAGTCCAGACGACCAGGCGCTTCCACTCATCCCCAAGATGATACACCAGGTTCTCTCTGTGCATCTTGAGCTCCGAGCTGAGGACACTGAGCAGAGGGAGCTGGGAACTCTTCCAGCTCTTCAAGAGGTTCACACTGTCTCGGGCCTGGAAGCAAAAACCATGCACTGTGATCACAATAGAGCTGTATGTATGAAAACTGGACATGTAACCTCTGTTATTACACATTATGGTGTACACATCAAAAGGTGTAGTTCGTACGTTTCCTAAAATTTAAATAAAAAGTCTTATCTTATCTAATACTGTTTTTTTAAATTCATTATTTATTATTTTGCTTTAGTCAATCCCAACAGCACCCGCCCACCTCTGGTTCCGGAAGTAAAAAGCCCATTCATTTTTGCCATAGACTTTTCGAAAAAAAAAAAAACATATTACACATAAGAGAAAAAAGATCAGTGGTGGATAATTAGTATGAAATAATTGGATAAATGGATAATTAATATGAAAACTCCATTTCCTGTTTACAACTTTCAGATACCTTTTTAGATTGAAAATATTTGCACTATGAACATGAGTTACCACATAGATGATAGCCTTCATCAATCTTTTAAACTCTTAAAATAGGGATTTTTCAGAAGGCTTGTGGTAAAAATGAATGGAGTTTCACTTTAGCCCCTGCCCTGGCCTCTACAGACTACAGATGACCTACACTGCCTAGTCAAAAAAAAAGAGTTGGGATTAACATCTAGACTCTGTGGTGGCCAATCCATGTGTGAAAATGATGTCTCATGCTCCCTGAACCACTCTTTCACAATTAGAGCCTGATGAATCCCTGACATTGTCATCTTGGAGTATGCAGTGTCATCATGGTGGAAAAAATCCATTGATGGAATTCAGCATATTCAGGTGACCTAATTTTTTCTGGCCAGAGTACTTTACATCATAGAACAGGATGAGATATTTGTCAATTTTAAGCATTTTTATTTTTATATTTTCTTTTTTTAGGAAACGTACGGACTACACCTTTAAACTAGGCCTGTCCTGTCGCCCCCGCAAGATGTATATCGGAGAAACGGCCCCATACGTCTGGCACCAACGGGCACCTTAATCATACATGTGTGATTTCTAAGGGTTTTTATATTGTTAACAAGCAATTAAGAGGCCTCGCCCCCAAACCATGACAAACAATAGAAGGGTCTATTTGACTTTTTTGATTTGTCTGGATGTTTGTGAAGAAAGATTGTGCCAAATTTTTAAAATTCCCTAAAACTGTCATGGTCCCTCAGTTTGCTCCCCTTTCCTCCTGTTTGTGGATGTGGGTTTTCCTGGGAGGAGCCATCCATTTCCTGCAGCTGCGGCTTGATTCTCACCTGTGGGCAATTTGCAATCAGTGTAACAGTATTTAACCCCGGCCCTGACTCCACTCTTGGTCAGTTCGTTTGTTTCACCAGGATGCAGTTACCTTCAGCTTTGTTTCTCGTCTAGTTTCCCAGCTCTGCGCCTACCTCCAGCTCCGCTCCACGTCTGGTCTCCCAGCTCTGCACCTACCTCCAGCTCCACTCCACGTCTGGTCTCCCAGCTCTGCACCTACCTCCAGCTCCACTCCACGTCTGGACTCCCAGCTCTGCACCTACCTCCAGCTCCGCTCCACGTCTGGTCTCTCAGCTCTGCACCCAGTTCCGCTCCACGCCTAGCCCAGCTCTGAACATATGGGTCCGCTGCCAGCCCCTCGGCAACCGCCAAACGTGACACTTCTCTCAAGGCAGCTGTGGCTACACAAGTAACTTACCATGACCAGTGTAACTGAGGAGTGAATGAATAATGCTAGTGTCTTTAAAGTGTCCAGAAAAGCACTATATCAAATTGATACATTAATAATATTTGAATGAATGAAAAGCTCTTAAAGAAACGAAATCTAAATACTGTATATCTATACTAGAATGCCTCGAAGAGTACTCAGTGATGTATGGCAGGATCACATTTCCAGTGCTGTGCTTTACAAAGAACTTCTATTCAGTCATACAATGCCTGCAGAAGAATACTAGCCCACTGTCATTGACACTGTGAATCTGCCGCCAACATGGTCATACCATTGAACTATCACATCCAGAGCCTTTCCCAGAAAATAAAAGTTAATTGTTTTTTTCTTTTATGACAATAAAAAAACCATCTGACAGTACCCTCAAACATCTAGATTCTATTTACCACAGTGCGCTCCGATCCATCACTTTTGACAACTGCCGCACTCACCATTGTGATTTGTACAGTAAAGTAGGCTCTTACACACTTATACCTTCATAAAGCCCTACTACAGTTAAAGAGTAACTAAACCCTGAAGCAAAATGAACATCCTTTTAGGTAAAACAGTGGATACTGCAGTTCAATTTTCCTATTGGTCAAAAATATGTCACGGTACATGTCTGTCAGAGGCCCTCAGGCTCTGATGGGCCCTTGTTTCATTTAGACACACATTTTCAGAGAACGTTCATGTTTTCAAGAGCAGGCTCAAGACCAATTTTTCTTTTAACTTGGCTTTTGCTCATTATTCCTTTTTATTTTAACCTGGTTCTTTGTTTTTAATTGATCTATTATGAAATGAGTTCTTTATATAGGGACCTTTTATCTTGTTTGAAATGTTATTCTGTTTTCATTAGGGCCATTTTGTTTCTTTATAATCTTTTTGTTTGTTTTATTGTTTTTATATATTTTATATATTATTGTTTTATATATTGTACCAGGAGTTGTATCGGCCATGGCTGCGGGGGGTGTTGTCCATGGTGCTAGCCTGCTGGGTGGTGTGTCTGCTCACGGTTGTGTGTGTCAGTGGCCTGGTGGCTGTGGTCTGGTCGACTCCTGATGAGGATGGCTCCTGTGATGGTGTTTCCTCACCTTGCTCCTCTGTGCTCAAACATACATGAATATATCTGTGTGCGTGGTGATGGGGTGTGGGGGTCTTTAATTCTGTAAAGCACTTTGTGTTGGTTTTTAAATGTATGAAAAGTGCTTTATAAATAGTTTTAATTGATTAATTGTAGTGAATCGGGTTTGATTTGAGAGCATGGCTCACACCACATTCACCCCAAGGCTTTGCCCAGCTCTGTCTCTGCGTGGGAACTGCCTGTTTGTAAAGCTTTTTTCAAATTTTGGCTGTGGGTTTACTATGAATCTTACCAAAGTCTTTAATTCCACTTATATTCATAACTATTGTACCAAGTCCCAAGAGAGACTGACATTTTCAAACCCACACTTCAATTCTGAGCTGTTTTTTTTTTTTTTACCACCTCATACTCAACACTCTCCTAAAACAATTAAACATAGACAATTGTATTCCTTTGCATACTTATAAAAGGCTTATCTTGATCTTTTAGCTGACCTGTTTGGTACTCAGGACTCTCTTGTAAATGAGATTTTAACCCAATGAGACTTCCTGACAAACTAAAATAAAATAGAAGAGAAGTCACGTGTATAGCCACAAGAGAGCCAAGCGCACTAACTCATTTAGCCATCAGGGAAATTGGTTAACTATGGTTTTATTGTTCCCCTTGTTGATGACACGAGTGGGATGGTGTCAAAGTCAGACATGGTTGTAGTCCACAGTCCTGTCTGTTCTGTCAGCTCCTGTCTGCAGAGAAACCTCATTCTTCATCATGTCAATCTAACTCAACCACAGACTGATGAGCTGTCCACACCTGTCCACACTGGGGTGGACATCTCTGAAAACAAGCCCTTTTCTCAGCGATTTGGGTTTCGGGGCACATCCAACAATTTGCAGTGATAAAACTGTCTATATTCGGTGATGCCCAAGTGGTTTTCCTACTTTTTATAATAGATAACTTATCCCAAAATATTTGTATCTATTAGACCACGGCTATTCAACATCACAGGGGGAAATGAGAAGATTACAAGATTTGTGAGGGCCAAGCGGACAACTGACACATTAATCATTACTGGCTAAATGTTAATAAAAATACTATACTTCCCACATATGAAATGAACTAGTCACATACATTCTTATTTTCTTTATATTGAAACCATTTCATCACAATTACACTAAAAGCTTCCCTAACTACAAAACTCTTCATGTGGGCTGATTACATTCAAAGTATATCTAGAACTAGGCCTGTGCTGTCGTCCCCGACAAAAACAGCCCCATACGTCTGCCCCATACGTCTGCTACAACTGTCACCAACGGGCACCTTAATCAGACATTGTGTGATTTCTAAAGGTTTTAATATTGTTAATGAGCAATTAAGAGGCCCACCCCAAACCCCAAAATGACAAACATGGGAAGGGTCTATTTGACTTTTTTGATTTGTCTGGATGATTGTGAAGGATGTTTTTGCCAAATTTTGAAAATTCCCCAAAACTACCTTCTTCTTTCAGTCTATAGGGGGTGCTATAGAGGTAACTGCCATCATATTAGTCAGATGTGTTCAGGGCTGGGGGGTAATTAAGTATTTCACGTGTGAGCCTAATCAAGCAAAGTATGTGCAAGTTAGAGGCTGTCAAATATACCTGACCTCCCAAATTCAATTCAAAATGGCCGACTTCTTGTTTGTTGTAGGGTGGGGCCATAATAATATTTTATGTTGTGGACACTGTGGAGAATCACTGTATCAAGTTTCATTGCCCGGATCAATGTGCCAAAATTCACGCAATTTCATTTATGTTCAGTAGGATTATTGGCTCAATAAAAGTGAATCAAAACATTAATTAGTGAATTATTAATCGAAGATGTACCAAACTCAATCCAGTTCTGCATCTTCATGATATGTACCTGTGTGCAACAATTGAAAAAGATCCAGCAAAGACTTTGATTTATTGCGTTCACAGTTTTGGACCGTCATTAATTAATTACTTAATTAATATTCATCGAAGAAGTACTCAAATCGATACAGCTCTGCGTCTTTATGGTATGTACCTGTGTGCAAATGTTGAAACTGATCTGGCAATTCGTTTTTGAGTTATCGTGTTCTCAGGTAGGATCTGCGGACGCGGACGAACACCGACGGGATTTCATAATATCGTCGTTTTGTTTAAATAAATATACCCAACTTTCACTTCTTAAATATTTGAAGTAATATTTGTATTTTTTAAAGCTTGTCGTAATAAAAAAAATTGCTTAACTTAATGGCGGATGAGAAGCAGGATAATCATTCTGTACAGACTAAAACCACAGAGTGCATTTGTTTTATCTCCTCCTGTGTGGTGTTGTTGGATAGTGCTGACTCAGAACAGCTGTGACTATAATGGCTTTGCTTCATGGCTACATTTGCACTCATTTATTTCAGCAGCAGCGTATTAGAAAACATTAGGAGTTATAATATGGCTGACAAACAATTAAGAGTTAAATGTGTAGTCTGTGAGTTTCAAAAAATATAAATACGAGGGGGAAAAAAAGCTTTATCTGACCCTGTTCTATGACGTAAAGGGTAATCTGTCAAAACTGTTATTTATTTTTATTTTGGTCCCTTAGTTTTTGACCAATAGTAGTGGAGTTTTACTTTAGCCCTTCACCTGGCCTCTGCAGACAATACAGCCAACCTACTTTACATCATAGAGATAGTCAGATAGTCAATTTGAGGCATTTATTTGTACTTTTTTGTATTTTTTTCTGAAAGAATGTGCTACAGAATCAACAAAAACAAAACCAAGAGATAAACAAATAATAATCCTCCAGTTGTATAGAAGGCACCTGAGAGAGCTGATATTTCCTAATTACTCATTCAGCTGTTGTCTGGGCTAATGCACAATACTGGTAGTACTGACAGTTTGGCCAATATAGATATAAATATAGTACTTATGTAAGCATGTTTTGGTAGGCTAAGTTTACTAGGCTAAACGAACACGTCATCAGGATGCGCCGAACAAGATTGCTCTGATCGGAGCTCCGATTTTGGAGCTGCGTTTGTCAGTTAGTGTGGACTTTATGCCAACTTTTGAGGACTCAGCGGCAGACGCACTGGCATGGATTCTTTGTTCCCTACACCAGCGCCGTAAGAGGAAGACACGGAGGGGAAAGCGAGCTAGCGTTTTGTGTCGAACCCGCCGCAGGCACAATAGACCCACTCTCCCCACCATCCTGCTCGCAAACGTTCAGTCCCTGAGGAACAAACTGGATGACCTGTGCGCACGGATCTCTTACAGGACACGAGGAACTGCTGTGTTTACGTCTTCAAGGAGACATGGTTGGACGCCTCCATTCCCAACTGCGGCGTCACACCAACTTTACCATCTACCGGCAGGACAGAACAGAGGACTCAGGCAAGTCATGTGGAGGCAGTGTGTGCTTTATGGTCAACTCTATGTGGGCAACAGATGCACGTATTTTACAGACTTACCGCACTCCAGCCCTGGAGCTGCTAACCATTAAAGTCAGACCCTTCCATCTGCCTCGAGAATTCAGCTCAGTTATCCTCACTGTAGTCTACATCCCACCTCAGGCTACTAAGACTCAATCCCTGAAGGAACTGTATGGGATTATACACGGACTTGAAAATTCAAATCCTGATGCCGCTTTAACTGTTCTGGGGGACTTCAACGGAGCTAACATGAAAACGGTCTTACCAAAATACTACCAGCACATATCTCTCCCCACCAGGGGTAAGAATATTCTAGATCACTGTTACACGCCCTTCAAAGATGGATACAAACCCCTCCT
>JAVQKC010093637.1:0-11059 GCA_036025475.1 Philypnodon macrostomus
CACAATAACTCTCAACATTGTTCAAACGTTAATGGTGTATTCACAATAACTCTCAACACTGTTCAAACGTTAATGGTGTATTCACAATAACTCTCAACGTTGAAAAAGGGCATCTGGACAAGGTTTTGATTGTTGCAAATCACAATCAAAACCTTGTCCAGCTGCCCTTTTTCAAATTTCAGAATGACCTCTACCTGGATGAATGACAACCTTCACCTTCGTCTAATAACTCTCAACCTTGTTCAGTTGTAACACGTAAAAATTATATGGCCATATAAAAACACTAATAATAATACACTACTAATATTACGGTGAAGCATAGTAACGGTATGTATTACTCCGCGACGCTCCAGAATCCCGTAGCTTTGTAGTGTACCAAAGTCGTACCAAAACATTTTTGACGGATTATAAGGCACACTGTTGGTTTTTGAGAAAATTAAAGGCTTTTAAGTGCACCTTATAGTGCGGAAAATACGGTACAATACAGAGGGACAGCTCAATATTTGGAGTTTTGAAGTATCCAGATTAAGACGGTTTGGACATGTACAGAGGAGGGATAGTGATTATATGGGTGCTGAGAATAGAATTTGCCAGGATAGAAGGACTAGAGGAAGTCCAAAGAGAAGATATAGACCATCTCGTTACGTCCACATGCATCTGGTGTTTTGGGAGCCCTGAAAGCAATATTTTTTTAAACTGGATCCAAGAGTGGAAAGATTTCAAAATGGCAATTAATACTATAGTTGTGTCCTTGGGCAAGACATATCACCCTGCCTTTACAATGGCGTGATTAGGTTTCTGTCCCAGGGCAGCTGTGGATACAGAGGTGACTTACCACCACAACTGTGTGTATGTGGGGTCAATGGATAATGAAATCAGATGGAAAGTGCTTTGATTGCCTGAAAAAGTACTGAATAATGAATTTACTAAACATTTTCCCCCCATCAGCTAAAGCATCTACAGACACATACAATCTCACCTAATTTTCACACTAGACCACTATTTTGTTGTTTGTAGAAGACACATTTGTCCAAATCTCTTACCACCTCACAGCTTTTACAGTTATCTTATTGTGCACCCGCTGAGCACTCTGTCACTGTCTGTTTCTCCACTGCCTCTCACCCACGTCCATTATCTGTATCTTCTTTATGCTGTCCTTTTCACACTCACTGCTTCTTAGTCTCTTTCTGGTAAACAGCTCTTTCTTTCAAGCTTAGCCCACTCTCTGCTCAGGCACTGCAGCTATGGTCTTTTAGCAAAGCTACACCGTATAATAAAAAAAATTGATAAAATGAGGAAATTTTTGTTTCTTGTCTTGCCTGTGTTCATCTTTTTGGAAGACTACATTGAAGTCTTCTAAAAAGAACTACTTAGTCGTCCCCGACAGCAAGGTGTATATCGGCGAAACGGCCCCATACGTCTGCCCCATACGTCTGCCCCACATGTCTGCCCCGTATGTCTGCCCCATACATCTGCCCAATACATCTACCCCATACATCTGCCCCATACGTCTGCCCCATACGTCTGCCCCACATGTCTGTCCCATAAATCTGCCCCATACATCTGCCCCATACATCTGCCCCATACGTCTGCCCCATACGTCTGCCCCATACGTCTGCCCCGTATGTCTGCCCCATACATCTGCCCCATACATCTGCCCCATACGTCTACCCCATACGTCTGACACAACTGGCACCAACAGGCACCTTAATCAGACATTGTGTGATTTCTAAGGGTTTTAATATTGTTAACGAGCAAAGAAGAGCCCCCAACCCCAAACCATAACAAACATTGGAAGGGTCTATTTGACTTGTTGATTTGTCTGGATGGTTGTGGCCAACTTCCTGTTTGTTGTAGGGCGGGGCCATAATAATATTTTATGTTGGGTACACTGTGGAGAATCACTGTACCAAGTTTCATTGCTCTCTGCCAAAGTAAGTGTGTCCAGGGTCCCAGAGGGGTCAAAAACATGGGGGCGCTAAAGAGGCATTCTTTATTTGACCTCTGTAATGTGCCTATGTACATTAAGCATACAATTGGCCAGATCACGGTGCCAAAAGACACTTTACAACTAGGCCTGTGCTGTCGTCCCTGACAGCAAGGTGTATATCAGCCACGTCAGCATACGTCTGCCACAACTGTCACCAACGGGCACCTTAATCAGACATTGTATGATTTCTAAGGGTTTTAATATTGTTAATGAGCAATTAAGAGGCCCCGTCCCCAAACCATGACAAACATGGGAAGGGTCTATTTGACTTTTTTATTTGTCTGGATGTTTGTGAAGAATGTTTTTGCCAAATTTTGAAAACTTCTTTCAGTCTATAGGGGGCGCTATAGAGGTAGCTGCCATCATATTAGTCAGATGTGTTCAGGACCGGGGGGTAATTAGGTATTTCAGGTTTGAGCCTAATCAGGCAAAGTATGTGCAAGTTAGAGGCTGTCAAATATACCTGACCTCCCAAATTCAATTAAAAATGGCCGACTTCCTGTTTGTTGAAGGGTGGAGTCATAATAACATTTTATGTTGGGTACACTGTGGAGAATCACTGTACCAAGATTCATTGCTCTCTGCCAAAGTAGGTGTGTCCAGAGTCCCATAGGGGTCATTGGGATTATTGGCTCAATAAAAGTGCATCAAAACATTAATTTGTGAATTACTTAATTGTCATTAATTGAAGATGTACCAAACTTAATCCAGTTCTGCATCTTCATGATATGTACCTGTGTGCAACAGCAAGGTATTGAGGTATTGCGTTCACAGTTTTGGCCCGTAATTAATTAATTACTTAATTAATATTTATCAAAGAAGTACCCAAATCGATACAGTACAGGCGTCTTTATGGTATGTACCTGTGTGCAAATGTTGAAACTGATCCGGCAATTCGTTTTTGAGTTATCACGTTCACAGCTAGGATCTGCGGACGCGGGCGAACACCGATGTGATCTCATAATATTGTCGTTTCGCCGATATAATTACGTTATTCATTCACTCCTCAGTCACACCCGGTGGTGGTAAGTTGCTAGTGTAGCCACAGCTGCCCTGGGGCACACTAACAGAGGTGCGGCTGCCATTCTGCTTGCCCAGGGACACAACAACCGCATACACTCAGGTTGGGATTTGAACCAGCGACCCTCTGGTTGCAGGGCAGGGACCTACCCGCTGCGCCACACTGCACTTACCTCACACCTCTAGCTGTATGTACAGTCTCAAATTGGGCATATCTTTACATACCATTATTATCCCCCAGTGTATTACACGCCTAAGTTCCATTTACATTGTACTGTACCATCTATATTTGCTAAGCACCGAGAGGCAGGGGATCATCATTCTGTCAACCTGCTCTTTCTGCATGAGTCGGCAGCTACTTCGCCATGTCCCCGAAAATGCCAGCGTCAGCACAAACTTGTTGAACCACACCACTTTTTTTCTCCAAGAGTCAGCTCCAATACTTCACAGAAAAAGGTGAAACAAAAGGCCTGGGCACTGGCTCCAAATAATAACAGTTTATCTGTGACATCCTCCTGCTCCACTGTACAGGAGCTTCTGACACTTACTCTGTACAGTTTCGCAAAGTTTTTACTTTTAGGGAATTGTACAGTGTATGTTTGAATACAGAGTTACAGACAGAAATACTCACAAACTAATGTCATGTTTTTTAAGTGCATGTAGTTTTATGGGTACACTGCAAAAATCTAGATTATATTGAATTCAGAATATGAATCTTTATTTGAGCCATTTATTCTTCAAAGTGGCACAAAATGTAATTCTAAAGTGTCACAAAATGTCAAATAAAAGAGAAATATCTTGTTTTTGGTATGCACCTGAACATGCCATTGACCAGGTACTGTTAATGCAAATGGAAGAGTGAAAAACAACAGCTGAGATGATGAAATTAGATCGCAATTGAAAGTGAAATGCTGGTGCAACCCTCGCACATTATATAAAAAAACAACAGCATCGGATTAGCATTAGCATACCATGTGCCTCCCCCAACTAGTCAATGAATGATGGGAATAATTTAATAAAGATATATATATGTGTGGATGTAGAGAAAATAAGTGTTACTGGGCTGAGAATGCGCTGGCTGGCATTCAAGCATTTACTGGCGTCAAATATTCTTATTCAAAATATTGCCCTGAAATTGTGCTCTGTTTTAAATGGCCTGAATTACAATCTCAAATATATCCTTTGCATCTGCTATAACTGTGATGATATACAAAGCCTCTCATTGGTTGATATTGTTACCACTACTAGTAATTGTGCTCACTAGCTGGCAAATGCAATCTTTAAGTCTGAAGAACTAAAATAATGTGTAACTAAATGTAAGCTGTTCATCTTCCGTTGCCCATCTCCAAAACCAAGCTCATTGTTTGGACAAAAGTCAAGCAGCTTATACAAAATGTTGACCATTTTCTAAATATGGGTACTATCTGACTCCGCCACTCCTACAGCCTCATCTCATCATCTGAGCTACACTCAAAAAGATGCATCCAAAACAAAAAGCAAGTGTAATGTTCCCAGGCCTCTCTGTTTTTGTGGACATTTCTGTTCGTAATATATCAAAATATGCTTTAAATTCAGTGCTTGAGTCCTTGACCTTTAGCATTTTTTCAGATAAATGTAAGTTTGTGCTCATGGAACTGTAACTAATGGACAGATGGATGGACAGATGGACAATATAAAAGACAAAGAAACTATTCAATTGTACAATCATGGGAGTGTCCACTGCTCCGGTCTCACCCAAAGTTATTTTTGAACAGTCGGCTGTAAGATGGGCTTGTAAGATCTTAACAAACCCCGCACATACTTACATACATATTGAACTCTGAGTATGAACTACTGCAGTCAGGTAGAAGGTATAGGATTCTATTATGTAAGAGGAATAGATACAAAAACTCCTAATGTTTTTTGGTTGTATTGGCACATGGGTGTGTTTTTGTGTTGTTTGTGTCTATAGGGTTCACAATGTGTGTTTGTGTTTGTGTTTATATGTGTTTGTGTTTATATGTGTTTGTGTTTATATATGTATGCAGCTGACCCTTGCTCCAAAACTATTTTCTCCTTAGCTAGACAAATAAAGAAAACCTTGAACTTGTCAGTTAATTATATTGATATAGTCATTTGCACAATTTATTTGCTCGAGTATACGTTTATCTATTAATGAGTTTGAATTCAGAATATGAATTTTTGTTTGAATTGTCTAGTTTAGATTTGTTAGGTCTAGATTATTTAAGACATTTCTGACTAACATTAAAATTAGTCAAATCATCCAGGCTAATAATTAAAAAAAACTCAACTCAAATCAAAATTAATATTCTAAATTTAGCATTTTAACGACTCTAGTCGTTTATTTTCTGCAGCTTGGACACACAGTGACTGTTGTTAGGCATTGGAGGCAGATAAGGCCGTGCACAAAGGTGTGGATAGTGAAATGGTATGCTCCCAGATAGAAGAATAGAGACATGAAGGTTTGGGTAGGGTCCTATTTCCTGGACGAGGGGGAGCAGGTAACCGTATCTATGAGGGAGTGAAGTCATGGTGCTCCAGTGGGACAGGCATTGATCCAAGGGCCAAACACCGAGAAAAGGAGAGACTATCGAATTCTACCGACACACACGGTTTGGTCATAAAGCTGTTTACGCACACTCCTGCTGCAGCCACCCGACTCCACAAACTTCTGACTTCAACTTACAAGACTTCGGACTTTGCTAACACTGCGACTCAACTAAACATCAGTACAAACATCAATACAGGTAAATGCAGGTGAGGACAATTGCATAGACACAAATCAAAATGCAAGCACTTATTATGAATCCACAAACATCAATTCAGATTAGAATTCAAATGGACCAATATTTATGTACTATTTCAATAATTGGGTTTAGTTCATCAAGCCTGAGATCATTTACATATATACGGTCTGTGTACGTGCCATTTAAATGCAATAGAGCACCATCTTGATTTGCTAATACAGGCACTTGATATGTGGAAATTCAATGAATAATATATATATTTATATAAATTCTAGGATTACATTAGCCCTATACAAGACTACTGTTATTTAGGCTTACATTAAATACTAATTAACTATGGTCCCATTTTTCCCCCAGTGTATTTTCAATCTCTACTCTCTACATTGCAAATTCACAATCTTAATCAGAAGTTTATAGATTACATGCAACATCATAACAGCCCAGTACCATATGGTTGACATCGGTTTTCTAGATTTCTTTTATTCTGCATCAGTATCATCCATGTCACATGAATGGCTCATATTTCCCTAATGGAGAGCTATCTATTACACTGCTTTCGAATTAACATAAAAACAATATTGTCTTTTGTTAAGTTTTTAATGAAAAGCAATTAAAATATGATGAATTGTAAAACCCAACAATGCTAATTTAGCTCTAATATATGGATAAAGGACAAAACACTATAAAACTGTCATTGACTTTTAGACGGCACTTTACCACACCCCCCTCTCTTCGGTGACCATTTGAATCAATTCTGATTATTTCACTTCTTGGAAATGCTCAGACGAAACAATAGCTCACCATTTAAGCTTCCTCTTAATGGTTTGGCAAAAGCAGTCGAGCTATTAGCACCACCATGATTGTTTGTGTGGCTCTGACTTGCCCTCCCCCCTTTGCGTAATCATGACAAATGATATGACACTTCGCCACAAAACACGGGCCATTGCATTGTTTTCTCTAAGCCGCTCGTTGCTAGGAAACCAATATTTATAAACCCCCGCAATTGTATTTTTTTTTTTTTTAGATAAATCAATTTTTATTGCGCACGTATGTAGGTTGTAGGTTCAATCCTGGGGCTGGCCTACTCACAATTAGTGTCTGCATGTCCTCCGTGTGTTACTGTGGGTTCTCTTTTGGTATCTTGGCTACTGCCCGTGTGTGTTAAGTGAATTGGTGACTCTAATGTGTCCACAATGAATAAATGCGAGTAGTCCTTACGAAGCCTTTGCGAATAAATGGCCAATGTCCTGGGTGTACCCCGCCTAAAGCCCATAGTTGCTGCAGCAATTTTATTATTGTACTTTTGGACATCTGAAGTTTCTGCATCTTTACAATCGCTACAAGGCCTGTTCCACATTAGGGACAGTGTCTTTTGTAGTTACGGTAACACACGCCAGATACGGTTTCGCTCCTGGAGGCTACTGCGCTGTGACACATCAATACTAAATCAAATATTACACTTGTCTGAGCTGATCCTCTGTACGGCTGTCTGTTTATACGCCTGGCTCCATGCAAATGTGAGTCTCCAGTTTGTACAGAGCAGACAGGATTCAATCTCTCTCATATGAGGCTGTTTTATGTCACTGTTGAAAATGTTATTGTTTTTTTTTTGTTCCCTGAGGCCCACCAACACAAGTCTCATGTGTCAAGTATTTGTTCATTGTTAGGTCCTAAACTTAAGACTGTTTTAAATAATCACAAGAAATAATAATTCTGAAAGTCTACCTGGATGAATGACAACCTTCACCGTCGTCTTACTTAAGAAATAATAATATTAACTTATATTGCAATTATCATTTACCTTTCAGTGAAACAGTGATGGTAGTCTACATCTGTAACCACAGCTGCCCTGGGACAGAATTAGGGACAACTATTATGTGTGGCTTCTCCAACCATTACCAAACATGACAATTATACCACCAACTTTGACTTTTGACTATATAGTGTGATATAGTGAGCAAAGAAAACAAAGGGGTGAATATAATTTAATCAAAATATGCACAGATTATCAGTTTCTACTATTTCTATTGCTATAGCTAGAAAGAGCAGGTCACTTGAGATACTGTACGCCTGTATGAAGTATGTCCCTGTCCGGCATGAGAATAGGCCTGTTTTGTGATGGGACGGGGAATGGTCCAAGGTGACCCCTGGATAATATATGAGCTGCTGCTGCCAAGGCCTCCCAGGAACGTATTTGTCATCAACGTCCCCCAAGTGTAAGGTTACCAGCAAATCAGGTTATCAGTCCAGGCTTTTTGGCAGCAATAGCACCAAAAACACAGATTATCTTTTCAAAGGTGCAGACATAGACACGTTAATGATGTTAATGTATACAAAATCTACACTTTGATACTGACGAGTTGGACTCCAAAGTTGGACCAATTAATTAAAGAACCAAGCTCCGAACCTGGGGTGACAGAGGCTTCTCCGTTACTGCCCCCACACTCTGGAACTCACTCCCACAACCCATCCGTGGCTGCTCTGGCCTCCCCACTTTCAAAAGCCTGCTCTAAACCTCAAAACCCATCTCTTCAGAACTGCTTTTAATGTTTGACTTTTGACTTTTGTTTATTGTTTTAACTTTGTACAGTGCCTTTGAGTGTCAAGAAAAGCGCTTTATAAATAAAATGTATTATTATTATTATTATTATTGTTATTATTATTATTATTATTATTATTAGCATTATTAGCATTATTATTATTAGTATTATTATTAGCATTATTATTATCATCATTATTATTAGCATTATTATTATTATTATTATTATTATTATTATTATTATTAAGCCGCGGTGGTGGTGCAGTGGGTAGATGCTCGCCCTTCAACCGGAGGGTCGGGGGTTTGAGTCCCCCCTCGTCAGGCCCTCCCGTGGACCCACCACCCGCGGGTGGTACCATAAAGGACTGGTGCAATGTGGATTGGGCGGTGGTCGAAGGCGGGAGGTCCCTGCTTAGACTGCTGCCTCCGCAACCTGGTTTTGGACAAGAGGAAGAAAATGGATGGATGGATGGATTATTATTAATTAATCATTGTTTATAACATGTGACAAATGTGCAGTCAGTCGAGTATTCCTGTTCAGGGTCATCGGACTATGCCAGCAACTATGAGTTTTAGGTGGTATACACCCTGGATAATGGCCACTAAGTCATCGGGCAGACACTTTCATTCACTTGGGCCATTTTTACAAAGCCCCTTAAAGTAAACCTTCCAGAGAGTTGCACTGTAATATGTGTGTTAATCAATTAAAATTTTTTGGGGGGTTTTCTTGATATTTTCAAAAACGGTGGTTGTTTTGAAGTGTACACGTTAAGAGATTGAACGAACGTTGTTTACTCCAACTCTGACCTGAGCTCTCAGCCGCCCCTTGTTTTACCTCCACCTTTACCTTAACCTCAAACTCAAATCTGTTACCAACCTCTACAACATGTGATGCATAGTGGCAATGACCTGATTGTGTTAGCTTTATTACATTGTGGGGCAATCCAATAGGGCTGTGGTTAGACTGCATAGCTCCCATATGAATGCACCATCACCACCTGGAGCCTTGACAACTTCACCATTAGACTGTGAGAGAGTCAATGCCTAAAGATATGTTCATCTTCAGTTACACTATTCAATACAAAAGTGACGTCCAATGTAAGGTCCAAGGGCAGTCTGTGGTCAGGTTTAACATGACCCACAACATAATATGTATGATTTATGGACCAGGATGAATTTAATATGAAACTTATGATTTCATGGCAGCAGCCAGTCCAAAAGTAAACGCAAGTAATAATGGTGCGTTCCAGTTGACCTCGGAGATCGGAATATCCCAGTTGTAAAAATCAATTTACAATTTAACCCCAAGATGAAAAATCCAACATGGCAGCGCCCCATTTAACAAGAAAATATTATATTGAAATATTATTTGATATGAGCCTTTCACTACTGTTAACCCGGTATCTGTATTTTAGCATTTGTATTTTAGCATCTGCAGATACAAAATATGCTAAAGTCTCTGTTGTTGCTAATCTTGCTAACTGAACCTGTTAACGTAATAGATTTGATTTATTTCTGAGTTAAGTAAAGTGGCAAAATGGTTAGTGATCCTCTCTTTTCAGCAAGAAGGTTGAGGGTTAAATCCTTGGCATGGTTATCTGACAATAAAGTAAAGTTTGCATGTCCTCATGGTGTTCCTGTGGGTTCTCCCCTGACTTTTTTCTTCCATCCAAGGCCATTCACGTGTAGATGAATTGTTGACTTTATCACATGCCTATTGCATATTGCCATATATGCCAACTTGGGCCAAATCTAAAGAATAATCCCAATGTTGAAAGCCAGCCTTATATTTGAAGTGTATGTGTATGCGATGCAGGTTTAAAAATAGCAACTTCATGATGCCAAAGAGAAGTCAACACCATTCAGTTGATTGTCAGTGGGAGAAACTGCACCGTAGGCTAACATTGACAGACTGCTCAAACTTTTAGACGTGTTCAGAACTGAGGGAATATTTAGTCTTGGTGTTTATTAAATCCCTGCTAATCCATCATTATTGCCCTTCCCGGGGGCCTCTGATCATTGATATGCCAGCTTTATCTGAGCCTCTAGCCTGGAGTGCACAGCCACAAAGGATCATCAAGACAGAACTGAGCTGCTTTCAAATCAGCCAATGTGTAAACTGTTTATTGAGCACTGAGCATGTCAGCTTGTGGCCGACTCCTGTACTGTGACCTTTCTGTTTTTGCTTTTCTAAGTCAAATAAAACTATAAAATTGGGTTAAATAGCCGCCAACAAAATACTGATACATCATTACCTCCCGAGAAATTTCATTTGGCAATTCTGTTGATACGGTGTTTTTTTCTGTAGCATTGCGAGATAAGGTGAGATACTAACGCCAGCCACAAGGGGTCGGTGAAGGAAAAATATAATTCGATTTAGTGGATTATTTACTAGTGAGATAGAAGGGCTCTGTGGCTCAGAAGATAGAAGATAACCAGAACTAAAAGATCCCCTGTTTGAGTTCAGGTTTATGCACTGTTGTATTTCATTGGCATTGGGTAAATGTTTATGCTCCTTTTGATTCTTTCTTTTTCTAACAGAAATATAACAACAAAATTAACCCTAGCTCCCCTAACCCTAATCAGAAGTGGGTTTGTACTCCATTACATTTACTCAGTTACATTTACATGAGTAACTTTTTAAATACATTGTACTCCATAGAGTATCTTTACTAATAATATTTTGAAGTGACTGTACTCTTGTCTTGTAAATCTAGAAAGAGTAAGAGTACTTTTACCACCTCTGTGTGTCATGTAAGAACA
>JAVQKC010093644.1:0-12379 GCA_036025475.1 Philypnodon macrostomus
CTCACACACTTACACACTCACTCACGCTCACACGCTCACACACTCACACTCACACACTCACACACTCACGCTCACACACTCACACACTCACACTCACACACTCACGCTCACACACTCACGCTCACACACACACACTCAAACACTCAAACACTCACACACTCACACACTCTGTGCTGCCAGTCCCAAGGCTCTGTTCTACCTCCCCTTTCTTCTTCCTCTAACCGCACCACCTACATCCACCTCACTGTATCATTTATCAGTGACGCTGCCCTGATGTGTGCATGTGTCCAAGGCTGTTTTCTTTCTCTACACTGTCTATACACTGGCTCCAACCAAACAGCTGATTCAGGGAAAGTCACAATGTGTCCCGAAGTCCCGACCTTCTGAGCAAAGACAAAACACAGAGGCAGAGACTGGCTCCACAGGATGGAGACATACGAAGGGAAACAATAACAAAAGGCCCATGCATCTACTGCAGCAGAGGGATGTTGGTGTTTTCCAACAAGGGTGAACAAGTCCACGAACAGATAAAACCTGTACCACTCATTTCCTGTTTCTTCGTATGCAGTATATGGGCAGTACAGAAGGTTCCTACTGCAGCCCAAAGCTTGTGACAGTTGCATTGTGGGATGTCTGTAATCTAAATTAGACCACCACCAAGGCAATGCGCACATCCTGGCCACTTTATTTGACCCTGTATCTAATACATTGGCCCCATCTGGTCTTCTGCAGAGACTGGTTGTAAAAAGGGTTATTTTCACCCACAGAAATGGGGCTCATTGGATAATTTATTTTTCTGTGCAGCCTGCCTGGCACCAAATACAATACATTGAAGTCTCTCTTAAATCATATTTGTTCTCCATTCTGATGGTCGATTCGAACTTTAAGAGTTTTGTTGTGTTGTCATTTGAGCTATCTGTGTTACATTTGTATGGTGTACTTAATAAAGTGCCCATTAAGTGTATTGAAGTTACCAAAATTCACAAAAACCTAAAATATTATTTTTTTTTTACCCATTCTCACAATGTAAAAATGAACACCAAAAACTAACTTTTTCCAAAATATAATCAAATTTTACTATTATCTTTTAGGTGGTCTTGCAAACCCACCAATACACAAACCCCGTTACAGTCATTCTTTATACAACTGGTTCTAAAGGGAATTAGCAGGTAACTGTGTGAAACGGTACACTTCTGTGTCTTATCTTGTGTAGTGGATGGCTTTTTAAACACTTAAGTTTATCAGACTGTGGGCTATTTGGAGGCGGCTCCTTCATGTTGGAGCCAAAGTGATAGAGAAGTGCTCCCTGAGTTCCCCAAAACCTCTCAGAAATCACTCACAATATACAAAGGATCGGGACGAAACAGACAGGCTGTACTTTCCATTACTGTGTTGGTTGAGGCCAGACATTATCAAAGTGTGAATAATAATGTTGTTATGTAAATTGACCAACGACACTAATTTGCCTAAAGGCCATTAACATGTGTATTCCACTCCACCAGTCCAGCTGCATTTAACTCCTTCAGTGTATTAGGAGAAACGAGGGGAATATTTTTAGATAATTTACCTTCATTAATTGCTACCTTCTCATTCACTGTGCCATGGAAATACACTATTTTGAATGCCACAAAAAGTATCTTGTTTCCCAGTATTTGATCATTTGTGACCAATTGAAGTGAGGTGCAGACATAGTGTTTGATAAATCATGAAAAGCTGAAATTATTTGGATTTTATTAATATGCACAAGTTAAAAAAATAACAAAACATAATTTACCCCTAAATAAATTGAATTGTATTAGCTCAATGTTCAAGTACAAATGCCAGACTTGTAAAACATGCCCTGATTTGTGATATCTTTGCCCCACATTGTTCCTGGCCTAGTATTTTCACACGTATCAAGTGAAAGTGTGATAGTGCCGTGATTAAAAAGGTTCATGATATACTAGCAGGCTGCTTCAGACCTGATCAGAGACAGTGTGAGGAGACTCTAGCTCATATGGGCTTTAGCGTCTGTGTCATGTTGATATGACATCATGACATGAGATGATAAATGGCCTCAAACACAAATTATAATAAAATACAAAGATAAGATGGCTCTAGGTTATAGAGACACTGTTCATGTTATAGAGACACTGTTCATGTTAGAGAGACACTGTTCATGTTAGAGAGACACTATTCATGTTATAGAGACACTATAGAGACACTCATGTTATAGAGACACTGTTCATGTTATAGAGACACTGGTAAAAGGTGACTAAAGTAAAACTCAACTACTATTGGTCAAAGTGGTATCCCACAAAGTCTGTTCTGATGTTGCTGTAATGGCCGGGGGAGGGACTAAAGTAAAATTATATTTACAACAGATTACCTCATAGAACAGGGTCAGATAAAGCTTTTTTTTATTTCAACGTATTATTATTAAACTTACTGAGCTTCTTTGAAGCAGACTTGGAAACAGGTGAGCAGTGCCGAATGCGTCAGGATGGTGAACGTCCAACACGACAAAGGTTACTTTTACACCTGTCATGAACCGTTTAATCATCTACCACTTCAAACATGAGAGTCTGCTCACGGCCTTCCAGCAGCCTTTGCTCCGAAAGACCTCCACAAACTGACATGGAGTAAATAACTACATGTAGGCGAGGGAACAGGGCTTTATACAGCTTCATGTTGTTTGATTGGTGCGTTCTATCAAATAAATGCAAATAGGTCAGTGCTTTAACAGCAAGACAGAGCTCTCGTTTTCACATTAGCAGAGAAAAGAACAGTTGAAAAATCCAATCTATCTCAATGGCAGTTTCCCTGAAAAATAGACCATATATTGTCAAATCTGGACTAAAACCAATTACTTTTCTAAATAGAAATGTAAAAACACAATTGCATAAAAATGTATCACAATAAAAAAAAAATCTATTGTCTATTTTATTTTATATTCTTTATTATAATATTTTATATATTATTATTTTTTTATTATATTATTTTTTATTATATTATTTTATATTCTTTATTATATTATTTTATTTATATATTATTTCCTTAAATAGAAGCAGCATAACAATATAATAACTAAAATTGCCTATCACTTAATTACAAACATTTTTACAAATAGCCTTAATTACTTTAATTAAATATTACATTAAAATATGCTTCGAACACAACAAAAACACAGGGCCGGGTGTAACACGTGATTAATCTCGAAGCTGATAGTCCCCATTAATCATTATAGCACTGAACAAGACTGTCGATAATCGGCCATTGGGGGAAAACTGCCAGAAGAAAGAAAATATTTCGCTGAACCATCAAGCACACGCAACAAGGCACAAGAGTATGTCCCCGACATAGCTGCAGATGTGTCCAGGCAGGGAACAACTGGGAGATCGAGAAAGAACCGAGTGAGATGGAGGACATTGGTTTAGAGGAGCCAAGGGCTTAAGTAAGTAATCAAGTACATTTCAGTCACTACCTGAGGTGTGCTGGCTTGAACTATTGTGGAGTTGGTAATCAGGCTTGGGCTGGGCTCATAATAACAGCATGCTTTAGAGATAATCATATCAGGTCTGTACAAAAGGCACTAACACCTGAAGAGAGGTCGGCCATTACACTGCAACTCAGGCAAGAAACAAAATTCAGAAAACGGATGTATCTGAATGAATGGTTGGGCCTTTTACGCGTAGTGACGATGCGTAAAAGCGTACATTTTTTCGTGACTGTGGTGTTGTGTTGAGCCGCAGTGGCACATGCTAAATCCCTTTAAAACCACCTCGTGATAAACATAACTCGATTAGCGGCCTGTGCCGCGGGCCTAGAGTTTGACCGTGTCTGGATAAGGTGGAGACAGGGCGGCGTCCTGCCACTTTTCCTCCCTGTGTCAGAGCAGCACTCTTTGACATCACTACAAAAACACCTCATTCATCAAGGCTCCTCGGCTCCGCGGCCCGCTCCTATAATCGGTGGAGGGGGTCAGAAAAAACAACACGACTCTGTACAGTCTCTCACCTCAATGACAGACGCGCCACAGGTCAGGACCGTTTTTACGGGATGACGTGACGGTAGCGCAGAGCCTCCTTTAAAACCGCATCTTCAAAACTGTCACATGCGTCGAGGAGTTACAACTCAAACATGCATTTAGACACCATCCCACATCCTCCTTTAACGCATCCGCCCTGAATCGTTACACCATATTTACTACAGTAGTTAATGAAGTTTTAACAGCAGTAGCCTGGATAGCATTTTGACAACGAGCAACACATTAGACTCTTATTTACTGCTTTCTTTTGATTGTTGTTGTTGTTTGTTTTGTTTGTTTTTCTTCAATTTAAAAAGTAGCCTTATTTCTTTATTTGACTCTCAGTTGTTCCTGGCAATCATTTCATTATTTTGAGGAATCCCCTCTAGGCCATGATATTTCTATGGCTGTGTACAGTGTTGCTTGTACAGCAGGCCTGTAGCCTGTAGCCTTTTGTGCATCAGAGCATTTGCCAATACTAAACGATGGTAATGTGCTATTTTTATCATCTGCACATGAACCTAATTAGCTCATTTTCGCAAAAATAATAATAATACTAGGCCTCTCTCAGATCTTACATTTCTTAAAGCCAGAGCTGTTCAACAACCCCTCTGCAGTTCAGTGGAGCTCAAGCCAACTCCATATTGGAAACAGCACAAGCCTGGATGACTGCGAGTGATTGAGAGTCTTGTGAACACGCGTCAGAGGACCCGTAAATAAATGAATGATTCAATTGACACCTCGCCTTTTTGATCACTTACTGGATGTATATTGGACCTGAGCGAATCATCCGTGTTCAAAGCCGCAGCGAGGAATTTGTGATGCTCCGCAGAGAAGGCCATTTTCTCCTGAATACAGGCGTCTGACTTAAATAAACTAATTAGAGGAGTCTTTGTTGATCACAGAAGGAGAATAAACAAAGCGAGCATGGGTCGTGGCAGTTCGCAAATCAACCAGAATATCAAGATATTAAATAATTCAGCGGGATTATTCATTTATATCGATCTTCTTGGCTGCAGAAATCTGTTTATGTTCAAAAAGACTATTTCGACTGTAATTGATTGAACTAAATCTATGGCCCTAGCCTGTTAAAATACAATTATTTTGCCTTATCCTCGATCATTTTGATCCTATATATAAATATGGACTGGCAATTATTATTATTACGGTAATTAAAAACGAAATGCAAATGAACTTTCAATTTGACGCCTGATCAAGTGAGTCGTAGTGTGATTGATTGGAGGAGTCCACAGGCTGGCACCCCCATAGTGTCTCGAGCGCTCATGACGCTCAGGACGCTCATGATTGGTCGGCCTCGTGCTGCCGCCGCCACCATAAGCGCCTCCTCTCATAAACCCCGTCAGAGCGCACGCAACTAACGTTTCCCAGTACTCCCGGGACAAGCAGCGGATCACTATTAGAAACTTCACTGCACTTCATGGCACAAAACTAAAAGGTAAGTGTCGGGAATCTTACGCATGTGCTCTTTCCTGTGTTGGTCGAAGCGCGCCGCCAGGGACCCGTCTCAATTCGGAGTATTGTTTTATCGCTCTGTTGAGCCAGCCTCTCGCTCTTATCTGTTTAGGGTCTTATCAAACGGTTATCTCATTGCTGTGAAGACATATTGCGTTTTGTTTCCTATCTCCATGTGTATGTGTATAGTGTGTGCCTTGTGGGAGGACAGTGATTTGACACGGATGGATCCAGTGCCTCTAAAGGCGCTTAATAGGAGCGATGGCAATCAAGTTTTTTATTGGACTAACACACGGCGCACGATAATGGCTTGAAACGAGTGATCTAATGTCAGGTTTGTTGGGCTTGTAGTTGTGGATCATCGGTTAAGTTAGTTTGGGGAGTTTGTGCAGATGTTGTGGGCATGTTCAAAGTCAGCTGATCGGGGCTTGAGTAAAACGCGTCGTCTATTCTCTTCTAACTCTGGCGCTCTTCTGCTGCAGGGCGGACTACTCCCTGACTGTTTATCCTTCAGTGTTTGGAAAGTACTCCTGGATGGACCTGGGCGACAACAGCTGGTCCATGGTTAAGCGCGAAGTGTCCAGCAGCCCAGGGTCGCCGGCTGAGAGCTACCTGCCCAGTGACAACAGGAGGGACGGCTCCGCGGACGAGCTCCGGACGTCCGCGTCACAGAGCGAGCTGGACGCGCTGGGCCACAGGCGACACTCCTACGTCCACTTTGGACACCACAACAACGGGCTGGGAACGGCCGATGACATGCCGCTGTTTACGGACTTAGATCAGGGCAGTAAACTGGTGCTGTCCGGGAGCACGCACAAGACTGGCCTCTTGGTGGACCCCAGCGACATGTACCAGACTCTGGCCATCGCCGCGGCGCAGACGCAGAGCGGATACGAGTCCTCTTCGGGGGGCTACATGCACTCCAGCCCTAACTCTCCCGTGTACGTGCCCAGCTCCCGCGTGGGGGCCATGATCCCCAGCCTGTCCTACCTGCAGGCCGGGGGCACACAGCCGAGCCACGTGTCTAGTCACTCTGTATGGTCCCAGTCCACACCGGAGAGCCCCTCGTACAGCACCGGGAGCCCTCACACGGCCAGCCGCTTCCACTACCCTCCCAGCCCGCCCATGAACAACGGCACGGCCCGGGACACGGCCTACAGTAACACTCTGAACGTGGGCAGCAGGGACCAGTACGGCCTCTCACGACCGCTCAGCGGAACATACACCAGCCCTTACTCACCGTACGTCACACCGCAGCTGTCTCAGCTCCCCTCGCCCTGGACCAGCGGGCCCTTCGACAACACCATGTTGCACACGCTGCAGAGCCGAGGTGCGCCCCTGATCAGAGGCCCCAACGGAGGTGAGGCTTTACCTGTCCCAGACATGGGCAGATACTTACTTTCTTGGGTTCTGGCATTTATTTACCAAATATATAATTAAATGAATACAGCCACAAACACATTCAATAATTATTATGATTTTACATTTAATATTATTTGCCACAAAGAGGAATAGAATGTAGCCCGTAGCCTACACGGACTGTAGAGCATAACATACATGCGTTGAAATGCGTATGTAATGTTAGGCCTCGGTTATAAATCAGTAGAATTTGTTGTTTTCAAAAGTGCAGAAATGTTTTTAAATGTTAAATAAAAATGAATAAAGTTACACAAACAAACAGAACATTATTGGATCAGGAGCTCGTGTCTCATGATTTCACACTGTTGTCTCAATCAACAATTATTTGGATTATTTGTATCTCACTGTTTTCTCTCCTTTCAAGTGTCAGACCTCTTGGATGACATGGGCGAGAGTCGGGAGTGCGTGAACTGCGGCTCTATCTCCACTCCGCTCTGGAGGCGCGACGGCACCGGGCACTTTCTGTGTAACGCCTGCGGCCTGTACAGCAAAATGAACGGGCTGAGCCGACCACTAATCAAACCACCCAAGAGAACGGTGAGCGGCAACAAGTACACAATTTTCAGTTTCATTGCGTTTTATAAATGAGCAATGTTTTTGTATATATGAAACGACATAGACATAGACTATAGACGAGTATTTTACATGGACAATATAAAGTACAACATAATCAAAGTTCTTCATCTGGTTAATTTTATTCAATGTATTTTTGCATAAGACTTTGTCCAGTCGCATATAACTATATCTGTGTTGCAGTGCACTTCTTTGTGCGCTTTTACGCACGGCTTTACGCACGTTTTAATATTAGAAATCTTAAATAGTATACACTATACTACACTATGTATTTTTCCATATTACTCTAAAAAGCCACGGACACAGTCAATGTTCATACAAACTAAGACCCTTGTTATTGTCGGGAAATGGGCTATGAATGCCCACATTGTAAGGGTATTAGTGAAGTACTTTTTCACAAAGCGTGTCCTCGACCTGTCAGTATAACTTCCTGAGGTAAAATGCTAACACTGTTTAAACAATTAGAGTAATTATTGTATATTGTTTTATGTCACCAGTCGACGTCCAGAAGAATCGGGTTGTCCTGCGCAAACTGTCAAACGAGCACAACCACTTTGTGGCGCAGAAACGCGGAGGGCGAGCCAGTGTGCAACGCGTGTGGCCTGTACACCAAATTACACGGGGTCAGTTTTAATTACGGATTATTCAGATAATTATTCAGATAATACATTCTCATTAGTAAAAAATGTATGTCATCGATTTATGTGTGTTTGTTATTTGTTTTTATATACATTTATGTTGCTATAAAATTAATTGGATTATACATGTTTCAGGTTCCTCGACCTCTCGCCATGAAGAAAGAAGGAATCCAGACCAGAAAAAGAAAACCCAAAACCATAAACAAATCTAAAGGCTCCTCTGGTGAGTGAGGTTAATTATTGCTGCATAAGCGGTGCCTTTATTAAAAGACATAAATCAAAGTATACAACTGTATCTCTTTTACAGGCAATAATAACAACAATAACAACACTGTCTCCATGACTCCCACATCCACCTCTTCATCTAACTCTGAAGACTGCTCTAAAACCAGCTCTCCCACTGCACAGGTGACCGGGGTGAGACTTTTTCTCTAAGTTCAAGCATCAAGGGATGTACATAAATGATCCTATGAGAAATTCAATGGAAAACTGTAGAAAATAATGTGTCACTATAACTATAATGATGTACACTCTTACTCATGTGGCATCATCTTTTGACTGGCTAATGAATGATTAATGACATGAGAGAACACATAATCACATTTGGTCTTTATTTTATTGTTTTGTATTAATCTAATTTGCGTCAGAAAGCTGGAACTGGAAACAAATAATGATATCTCAGGCATTTACAACAGTGTATAATATAAAACTGGACCCAGGATAAGTCCCTGAAATTTCTCAGACATTACTGACTGTTTTTGCCTCCACAGGTCAGTTCTTCTGTGCTGTCCAGTTCAGGGGAGGGCTCTGTCTCGTCGGTGAAGTATCCAGGACAGGACGGCCTCTACACCAGTCTATCCCAGGCGTCGGACGTGTCCTCGGTGCGGGGCGAGCCGTGGTGCCCTATGGCTTTAGCCTGACCGTAAATACATGTGAAAAGACTGTCATCCCTGGTCCAGCACATTGTCCTTTGGAAATATCCCGGAGCATTTGTTTGTTTCCTTGTTCGGAAGCGTGAACGTGGAATATCCGACTTCCAGATTTTGGGATTTGGCCACGATGATCAACATTGTTTTTGTGATGGTTTTTCAAGAGGCACAACCATCTTTCTCTATAATTACATAAATGGATTTTTCTCTCATTGGATACAGACAGTGCCCTGCTCAGCACAACTTTATGGACGTTAACTTCATGTCTTCAACTGGAATCACGCAGAGACGACTTTCTTAAAATCAAAATGGATAAAAAAAGAAAATATTTATAAATCTTCCATTGTTGAAAACATGGCAATGATTGTTAATAAAGATATCATTATAGCGCATAGAACCTCTTTTTGTGTTTCTTTTGAAGGCAGTTGTAGTACACTGTGAAATTTGACTAGTTAAACAAAGATTCTGAAACTGATTGCCACAAAATAGGGTTTCTCTAAAGTGATATTTTTACTTAATCTAACATTTAATCTAATATTTCATTATGATATTATCAGGTAAAATTAAAATGTATCCATTCATCTTCTTCCACTTATTCCTGAAGCCTAGTCCAACAACTACGGGGCGGGGTACACCTTAGACAATGAACAGATTTTTTTGAACTATTCACTCTCATATTCATTAACTGGTAATATTTTTTTGAAAATGAAATACAAAGCCCGTTGAGTAAATAAAATATTTTAAACTAATTATGACGATTTTACTTTTTTTTTTTTGGTTTATAATTAACTGGTCAAATTTTACACTGTATTTTCAAAAGCTCTTACTGTAAAATTTGGTTAAAACAGGGTATATAAGTGACTTCAGTGTCTGTCTGTCTGTCTTTAAATGATTTAGTCTGAAATCATCAAGCTTTTCCTCCTTTACCCGTTCCCCATGAAGGTACTAATCTTTCACATGTAAAGCAGTTGCATGGCTTGTTTGAACAGCCCATAATAAATAAATAACCTTTTTGTTACAATGCAAGAGGACTGTTGAACGGGAAGTATATACTGGCTTTGACAATGCAAACATGAACTGTGGCTGCATTAGACAAGAAGCTTTTGTAACTGGATTAATGGTGAGCCAACGATGATGAGACAAATAAACAACGCAAAGTGAATATAATATCATTTTGTGTTGATAGTGGTCCCTCTGTGTGTTAATATGTTGCTACGGGCTCCAGCTGAGGGGGGCGGAGTCAAGCGCCAATCAATCATTTACACTCTAATGTCGGCAAAGTGATTTTTATTTTCAGCTTTTTTCAGCAATCACTCTCATTCTGCAACTTTATTTATTTCTCAAAATATGTTTATTTCAATATAATTCTGTTTTATTCTGTTCTGGTAATAAAAGGATAAGGTTTTGTATAGCAGCTTGTTGTAGCCTGCTAGTTTGATCCAAGGGGTAAATAAAAAATTTTATAAGAATATTTTCTGTCAGAACACTGTTTGAAGAAGTCAGGTTAAATGTATCTAAGAAAATGCTGCAACTGTGCACAGAAGCTGATATAAATGAAATAACGATATCGATGCTACATATTCTGTTATTCCTGCTAATATACATTGATGCCAGCACGCCAATGCGGACACATCTGAAGCAGAAAGTGGGCTATTCTTTGCCACAGCATTTATATTGTCAATTAAAAAAAATCTTTACATTTTGTTTGAAGTTTTGTTACACTCACAAGTGTGCTGACTCCCGAGCTATTGAAATATGTCTGCTCGAGGACGTATGGTGCAGAGAAATACCTTAGGCTCTCACATTTTGGGCTTTTTTATTTGACCATTCCACATACACTATATTTCATATCTACGTTTGTCTTTATCAGGATCCTTCCTTTATAAACTCAAAGCACAGACCACTTTGCTGTGTCCTCTTGAACCGGCAGCTCAAAGTACCTGTCACACTGTTTACTGTACTGAAGCGAATATGGCCTTTGAGTAATTCCACATGAAAAGATTTTCGAGATGCTAAAGATTTACGTCTGGGCTCAGTGTTATCAGTCTGCCCTCTGACTTATTGAGTTTATTGAGTATTGAGGAATTTGCAAGGTTGCGCCACAAGTCACTAAGTCAGGTGTAACTATTGCACTATTTATATTTAAGACTGACAGTAATGTTTTTGTTATATTTTTATTTTATGATATCTGAACGTTTTACCATACAATAATGTTTCTTCATCAAAAACATACCCACAGTTGTGTTTTATCTCAAGTACACATGTTTTAGTGTTCCTTTATGCTGAGGCGCTGACCTTCTAAGGAGCTTTCTATTGTTTGCACCGGCTGTAGCAGTGAAGTGAGCATGGTGAGCTGGGTCTTAAAGGGTCACAGGGCTAATTTCATCTTTTTCAGTAGAGAGAAAGTGACAGCTCAAAAAGACTTTCTAAGGCTAATTTTTGTTCTTTCTATAAACAACAGACAAAAGTCTAATCTCTGGGTAATTCAAAAAGCTACAATATATGCCCCCTTGAAGTTAAGGAAAACAAACTAGTGCTGAACCCATAACAGAGGTAAATATTTATGGGTTTATGGATTTATGAGCAGGTCCTGCCTTGGCACGCTCTGGTGGGTTTCCATGGAGACCAGAGGGAGGACGGATAAACAGTTCGTCCCAAAAACATCACAGAGATCCTCCCTCTGCTTCATCTGGAGACGTGCAGGGGTCACAATGAAGGCAAAAGTGGCCAGGGTTTGCATTTATTAAAACAATCTATAGAAAACCACAGGGCTTTCAATTATGCATGGAACCCTCTAAATCACTGTGCTAATATTCTTAAGGGTTTTGCAGCTATGACAAGCAGCTTTTTGATTCATGTTAGTTTTTATTTGTTATATTTGTGTTGTGTAGATGATCACTGGACCTCTTGCTGGTTCCACATCTACAGTAGCTGCAGGCTTCATTCACAGAGACAGGACTCTAGTGTAAACAGAGCAGTCGGCAGCGGCTCGGTCCAGTGCTCCCTGAGGAGATGCCCGCTGGTCTCTCACACACCGCCTCCAACAGAGGCTGCCTTCCCCCGGAAGAGATCTCATCTGACTCAGCCCATTAGAGCTTCCTTCACACACCGGGACAAAAACATCAGAACTCTGCTACTAGTTACATCTGAAAACCAGAATGTTCAAGGCAATATTCACCACTACCACTACCACTACCACTACCACTACCACTACCACTACTACCATCACTACTACTACTACTACTACTACTACTACTACTACTACTACTACTACTACTACTACTACTACTACTACTACTACTACTACTACTACTACTACTACTACTACTACTACTACTACT
>JAVQKC010093656.1:0-15326 GCA_036025475.1 Philypnodon macrostomus
TTCAGTTCGCCATTCATCGTACACGTTCGAAACCTCAAACAAACGTTCCACAAAAGCCCTCGAGATGATGTGAGTGTTTACTGTGCACTGCCGAGTAATTTTGACATTATGATTGAACATAGTTAATTAAGTGGGTCTTTTTGAAGTGTGTTCTATGTATTTGACTGATTTGGTGAATTCAGTACAAAACAGCACTCGATGAACTTCAGAAAGATTACAAAAATGCTTATCAAAATGACAATAGTTCTGTGCTGATCTTCTGAGAATGGTTCATCATTGGACCTGAGCTGGTGAGAAGTATCAGACACAAGTCGATTCTATCATGGTTTCAGTTGAACAGACTTCATGAAAGCTTTTACCAACAAACTCGACGTACGCCCAGTCCAATGTTCATCAAAACACTTCTAACAATTCAGTCACACTTTTGAGCAGAGCAAAATATTCAACGATCTTCCCAGATTTCAAATACCAATTCAATCTTTTATACCATTATCACAGCATCTCATCATCATCAGTATGCCTTGGATTAGCTTGAGGAGAGAGGAAGATGTGAGCAGCCTACAACCACGGACACAATTGTGGGAAGAACTTAACTGTCCTTCAAAAATTCTGACTTTTGAGGGCAGATTTGGACTTTTCTCCTGTACACTCTGTAAACTGGTGCATAAAACCTCAATCAAAGGCATATTTTCGGAAGGATTTTCCCCTAACAGCATGTCTTCAGAGCTGATTGGGCAGATGGCTCCAGGCTGCTCTGACCTGTCATGTGTGAGGGTTAAGTCACAATATGATCCCAGTAGATCCATGCTGAGACACGGAGACCAAGCGTCTGTGCAGTTTCTCCGATTCTACAGCTTCTCGACACCAGTCAGGCACAACATTATGACCGCCTGCCGCGTCTGTAGGCCCTTACATCAAACAAGGGGTGGGACCAAAATTCGATATGCCAACAATATGTAAATCTTGATCTTGGTGCTTGAAAAATCAAAAAATCAAAAAATCAAAAAATCAAAAAATCAAAAAATCAAAAAATAAAAAAATAAAAAAATAAAAAAATCAAAATCAAAAATTTTAAAAATCAAAAAATCAATAACTCATATCCAATCGCGAGGTACCCTGTGATTCCCAGCCCGATGGTAAACAGTGATCAGTCGGTGGTTCGAGTCCCCGTCACACACTGTTGTTGTGTGGCAAGACACTTAACCAACATTGCCTATGAATGAATGTAGTTGTGTGATTGGTGTTTGGTCGGACGGGCTGTAGGCGCAAACTGGCAGCCACACTTCCGTCAGTGTGCCCCAGGGCAGCTGTCGCTACATAAATAGCTTACCACCATCAGGTGTGACAGAGGAGTGAATGAATAATACAAAAAATATACATAAAAAAACAAGCCTTGGGCATTGTAAAGCGCAATATAAATTCAATCCAATGTGTATTCTCGGCTTTACAAAGAGTGTGTCTCGACTGAATAACCCGTCTCTGTGGGCCGCTAATGTACATCTCCCATATGTCTGTGTATAAAGTAAAGATCGAATTGTGTTTATCACGTTATATCTCTGTGTTCAGCTGGCGTGTCTGTGTTTCGGGTGCAGTGAAGAGTGAGCGACTGTGGTGATGATGCATGGGGTGGATGGTGTAGGGTGTCAGCTGGTGTAGACACGGGGTGGTGGCGTCCTATAGATGAAAGTGTTTACTATGAAAACCCTGGTGCAGCTCATTACACACACTACATTCGGGGTTATGGGGCCCTTATGACAGCGATTATGGACTTTTATCAGGGCACACAAAAGTGTTTCAGATTGCAATCTTTAGTCAGTTTTTGTAGACACTGAGACCCCTATACGCAGTTCATGTTTTATTTATTCATCCTTCCTTGGTCAAGCACAGGAAGCTCTTTCTACAACAGAAGCTCTGCAGATCAGTCCAGCCCACCCCCCTGAGGTCACCGGCACAGGTCACTATCACTCACGTCTAAGAGCCTACCTCAGTCAGGCTCATGAACAGTGACTGGATTCTGACAGTTTATATATTTTATATATTGTATATTTTTTTTTGGCATTTATTGTATATTCATGATCAGAGGTGGGTAGTACCCAGTTACATTTACTCAGTCACATTTACTCAGTCACATTTACTCAGTCACATTTACTCAGCTACATTTACTCAGTTACATTTACTCAGTCACATTTACTCTGTTACTTTTACTTGAGTAACTCCATAGAGTAGCTTTACTGCACAATACTTTTAACTTTTACCTGAGTAATAATATTTTGAAGTAACTGTACTCTCACTTCAGTAAAACAGCTTTATGTGAAAAATGTGATGATGTGGAAATTTTGTTCCTTGTGTCATTTTTGAAAATATTATTTATGTTTTTAGTTCATCTTTTGAAAATATCAAAATCATTTTTTTTAATCTTTTTTTTTTTTTTTTGCCTGATTACCACAAAATGAAACAAATAATCTGACATTACGCTCAAACAGTTACTCAGGACTTGAGTTGTTTTCTCACCAGTTCTTTTCTACTCTTACTCGAGTAATTATGTGAATGAGTACTTTTTACTTTTACTTGAGTAACATTATTTTGAAGTAACAGTATTCTTACTTGTGTAAAATTATTGGCTACTCTACCCACCTCTGATTACAAGTCATTACAGTCCATTTAGTTTACTTGGTAGATTATAATGCATGTTTGGTAATGTAGTGACCAGACCGGGCTGAAGGAGTGGTTGTTGTCTCCTTTTTCCAGCCACACAGTGCAAACAGTAAAAGCTTAACTATGTATAAAAGAGATAGAATAATTAGTCATACTTTAAGGTTTGTTTCTGACATAAATTACAGTAGATTACTAATTGGTACAGTGTCATCGTTTGTACTGATGACATATTGATGTGTGTTTGTTTTCACAGTTTATCCAGAGGAGTTTTTACCCACATATCATAGTATTAAAGAAGGAGCCAATGTGACCAAAGCAATAGAGGTGAGTCAGAATTGCATGCACTATGTGAGTGAATGACAGTAATAAGGACAGGTCTATTGGTACTGGTATGTTTAGGTTTTAGAACATTATACATCCATCTGTCTTTGGACTAGTGGTACTGAAGAAACTAGCAGCTTTGCCAATATTTGGTACATAACATGTTACTTTTTTATAGGAGGTAAAGTAAAAATACATAATATTCAATGTAACTTGTTCCAGAAGTAGTTGTTGGGAGGCTGAACATTTCTTATGTTTATGTTTGAAAGCTATATATTGTTTAGTTACATATAACACACATGACATAAAGGTTATAATAAAATACATTTGAAAGCTAATTTAGTTCTTTAACAATGTGTCACCATGAATGATCTGGGACAAAACTAGGACCCACAGTTAAACTAGTTGAGAACTGCTGTTCTTAAGGAGGGTGGGTGTTACAATATTAGCTCCTCCCTCTGAGTGTATGACAGGTAAATAGACCCGACAAGGTCGCCTAAGACAGGATTCACTGTCTTACCTTTGATCAAAATGTATGGCGCCATGGAGGAGGAGGAAGAGGAGTATGAGTTTAACCACGGCAATTTACCCAACAAGATTTGTTTTTGCTCTAAGGTGGAGTTTAACGGCAAAAAAGACACTTTATTTTTCAACGATGGAGTCCGAAGGATCGACTTCATACTGGTTTATGAAGATGAGGACAAGAAAGAGTTTGAGAAGAGGCACACCTTTGCAAGACGCAAGGTACAACTTTATACATACGTAAATACAGGTTCTTTAAGAGTTGTTATATGTCAAAATATTATATATATTTTCAGCAAGTTGTACAAAAAAATCCCCATCTTCAATCTTTTGTGTGTATTTTAGTTTATGCAGGATATACTCCATTAAGCTTATGTAAAATGCTGTCTTACATTATATTATTTTCCCATGGGACACATGATGTGCGATGGGAGTTTCCATTTGTTTAGTGCTGTTTAGTTTATTACTCATAAAGACAAACATGTATGTCCTGAGAGGAGTACAGAATAAATACAATACGCTTAATTGGAAATGTTTTAGTTCTTGCGGTTATTACAGTTAGCCCATGATTCTGACTAGCCTGTGGTTGATATTGCAATGACAGCAATCCTTCTAAACTCAGCTTTAAAGAGGCAGACACAAACTTGCATCACTATGTGGTTGTTTTTTATCCTCAGTGTTTTGCACCACAGACAATGATTGACCAAAATCCTGGAGACAGAGTTATTAAACACACATATGGAAAAGACAAGTTATTCTTACAGCAGCAGAAATGTATTTTTTTACTTTACAAACATAACCCATCACTGACACTGACTTTATTATATACCGGTACTAAAGACCACGTATACACCTTTTGATAAGTGAAGAGGGCAGCGGTCTATGGCAGGCACACCCTCACAAGATCACACAGGATTTACCAAACAGTTTTTTTGTATGAAGACTCTATGAAGGCTCTGGGTGGAGCTCAAGTCATCTAGCAACATGGCAGATTGTGATAGGTGCTAATATGTGACTATAGAAAAATGTTGTAATATATATATGTTAAGTATAAGCTTGCTCTCGACCAGGGACTAAAATGAGCCATCAGATGCTAGCAATACACACAACATGAAGACCAACAATAAAAACTGGTTTTGTTAGCTAGCTTGCCATGCTGGCTGTATTTATATTTATCATTCCTATGCATAGAGTTAGTAAAGGTTATGCCCAATGTGTACTGTTTATCAAAAGTACATTCTTTTGCATTTGATTCAATAAAACCTGGATTTCAGTTATAGTATTAGCTTTTTGGGTGATTGTACAAAACATTAAGTAACATTAGACAAATTTTAACTGAGATTAGAAATAAAGGAGAAAACAATTCTTGTCCTTGCTTTAGAGGCGGAGAGAGTACTTTGAGGCCAGCCTGATGAAGATGGGGATGAAACTAGAGGCAACACAATCAGTGAGTGAACTTTATTCTTTATTCAGGAAACCTCATCAGTCATTACCACAGCAATAACTATTCTGTCTGAGGTCCAACTGAATCTCTTTAAGTATATGACTTCTCTGTGTTTTCAGGTTGTCGATGAGAAACTGATGTTTGTCAAAGTGCACATGCCATGGGACGTCCTGTGCACATACGCTGAAGTCCTGCACATAAAGCTCCCCATCCGGAAAAATGAATTAGCGTCCCGTCCATCCCCGTGGCAGTATTTGTCTTGTATCACCAAGAGGTTTTACCCCGACACAGATCTCATCTGTGAAGAGACAGAGTATTTTACAGCGCCTTTTGAGAAAGGCCGTCTGGAGAATTTCCACGTAGAAAACAAGGACTCATTCTTCACACCGTCTATGAGGAGCAGGATGGCAAGTTTTGAAACAATACAAACTTTGGACTTAATGGCTTTACTTGTATTTGTGACATCATTAATATGGCAGGAATATGATCTTTTTTTTTTCAGGCATTTTACATCCTGAGCCGTGCTCCCTATGAAATACGAGGGAACATAAAGAAGTTTGGCATCACTAAACTGTTGGATAGTGGTGTGTACAAAGCTGGTTACCCACTCCACGATGTATGCAGAGCCTTTTATTGTACAATTTAAATGACCTTCAGCTCACTCTTGGTTAAAGCTTTCTTTTGCATGCTCTGTTTTTAGTGTAGATTTAATGTAAAGTCCAGTGAAGAAGGTTGTCCCAATGAGAGATATCTTTTGTTTCAAGAATGGGCTCATCCCAAAAGCTTCTACAAGATGCAACCACTAGACCTGATACGGTATGGACAACTATTATTATAAATGGGGAACAATGCCCCCTCAATTTGGAGATTGTGTATTGATTACTGTTGTAACTAGTGTCAATCATTAGTGATAGTTATCCTCCCATTAATCAGCTCATTAAATTAGCGATATAGCCTTACGCCTCATTCACACTGACTGCGGTCCGTGTGCTGTACGTGTCCAGGCAAATCCCATCTCGCTGGAGCTGTACGCTGTGTGTATGTGAAGCCTGTGTGTGTACGTGAAGCCTGTGTGTGTATGTAAAGCCGAATGCGGAGTGGGGAAAAAAATAGAATCTTGCCTATTTTTTCAGCAGTGCCGGATCCAGACACATCCAGCACCTCAGCTGGTGTGAATGAGCACAGACTTCAGTGGTTTCTTTTGCCAGTGGGAGCTTCAACGGCGCCCGTTACGTATCCATACCACAGTCAGTGTGAATTAGGTTGTAAGTATTATGTTTATAGACAGTGCTGAATGCTGAGTACAGTAACAGTTAATTGGTGTAGATACATTGTTCATAAAATAATTGCTATTGTTTTATACTAAGCATCATTGATTCTTATATAAATGTAAAATCAGTAACTGTGGTGAGGTGCCATTGGCATAGCTACAGTGTTTGCATATTCTTGTGACACGTATGTTACAATAATTCGAACTGAAGTCTGAATTTAGTCATTTATAAAGCCTCTATCCAAGTGCTTAGCCTAGAACGATCAGATTTATTGTAGCTTTAGAAGAAAATAAATGTTGCAAGTGTGCCCACAAACAAAAGAAGTGCACAGAACAGCAAGCTGAACCCAATTTTAAATCATTATATTGACGCATTTCTTAAGCTGATTTTTCAGTAAGGATCCAGTATGAGATAAACTGCACTTTTTATGACATTCAATTTACAATGATAGCGGCAGTATTGCTGCAGTGACATCAATGATATGATGACAGACGGCTACAGCCATGATGCCATCTGTCCATATTTCACATATTAGCATATTTGAGCTAAAATGTGTCATTCTCAAGAAATGCAATATTTTGTTGAGAAATTATTAATTTTATGAGCAAGGACATAAAATTACAATTCGATTTCATGGCTAGCATTGCATACACACATTAACAGGAACATATTAAAGGGCCCTATTATGCTAAAACGGAGCTTTTCTGAGCTCCGTGTGTTTAATGTTGTTTTATTCAACTGTTTGACTAATCCTGTATGCTAAGCTTTCTATGTAGATAGATAAAGAAATCAGTTTGATACGATCTCTATTGTTTGCATTGGCTGTAAAAAAATAAGTGGGTGGGTGTTGCCTGCAGAAGAAAAGAGGGTGTTTTTTGTTTTGTTTTTTTTTAAGAAAGAAAACAACAGCTTCCAAAAATTAGACAATTTCAATAAAAATAGCCATTTTGAGTAACACAACTTCTAATGTGATTCTAAAATGGTCCAGAATTGAGTAAAATAGCCTGGACGAGGCACGATAAAATGTTCATGACAATGTTGTTGGCAGTTAATCCCACAAGCCGGAGTGAAACCAAGCATTCAGGTTATAGTATGTTTTAGATCTGCGTGTGGAGTTCCTTCTGTAATTTAATCCAGCTGCTAAATGCATGGACACCGCACTGTATGGGAGCCTATCTCCATCCGATCAATGTATGCACTGACTGCTTGATAAATTGGGTTTCACCAACAAATGGATCGCTTCAGAAACCACTCACGGCCCAGTAACACTGACAAATGAAGTGAGAGTGTGCCGAAAGAAAGGGAAGGTTTGGCTCTGGTGAATGAGCAAAAATACAAAGGCAAAAATCGAAAGATAAATTGTATATTAATTTGTAGAATGACGATACGCAGCAGCAAAACATCAGAGAGAGAGAGAGAGCAGGAAGGAGGAGAAATGTGAGGAAAGACAAACTCAAGGGCAAAAGATTGAAAGTAAGCATGGAAATAATAAAATAATAAAGAATATAAACAGCTTTCTGATATTGTGGTCCATATCAAACTGTGAAGAACTGTGTAATGTAAAGGACTAGCTATCAATGAGCCATCAATGTAATGGCCCTGTTGTCATTTCACTCTTCATTCCTTTGGCCAATTTTGACAGATACTGACCACAGCAGACCAGAAACACTGGGTGTGTAAAGAGAGCTGCTGAAAAGATACTTTTTCACTTCACCTCTCATAATCCTAATCATGTTTATACTGTACAGTAAAAGGGAAAAATACAGCATCAAACAAAAAAAGTCAAGAATGAAGCTAAATTAGAAACAGTATGTGGGTCATCCAGATGTTGAGATAATTGGATGCTTTGAAATAGACATAAACCTTTGTCTTGAAACCTCATCAACCTCAACATTCACTGGGTCATTTGCTGCCCGCGTCCTGGGACTTCTGCCCGGGCCTTAAGCGCTGAAGCCTGGTGAAGCCTTGTGGGGTCAGTCAGCTGTCGCCTGCTCCATGCATGCACAAACAGACCTGGAGCTCCAGCCGCACCAGGAGCTCCCGAGAACAGCAGACAGACTGTGTCCTTTGTCCCCATTTCCCCCAGACACCTGCGATAGTGCATTGATTTGTCCTGATTCCATTCAGCCGTAGTCCCTCTGGATTTGAAGTGTCAGGCATCTGTCATACAGCAGCTCCCTCGTGCCCACTAATTCATCACACTCATAAGAGCTAAATCTCCCAAAGTGATTGTGAGTATACTACAGGAATAGAAAGGAAGAGGAAATACCTCCCAGATGTATGAAGGCTGTCTGTTGGAATAGTAACAAAACATTACAGAGCAATGGGGATGAACAAAGAATATTCAGGTCTTTAGTGCAGTGGAAATGTGTTCAAATACCACAGCTTAACCTTTATACAAATTGTATGTGTTAGAGTTCTGTCTAGAGATACTGAGGCAGATTCTTTGGTTTTACACTCAGTGTAGAAAAGAAACAAAGCTAGATTTGGACAAAGTGGGTTCAGAGTGTCAGAAGAAAATAGACTGGAACGCCTCCTGAAGCCAGTTACTGCAGCAGTGGCAAAGTGTTAGATAAAATCAGAACCTCAGCCAGATGCCCTTGATTCTTCAGTTGGCTTAACTCGGCAGGGCACAGAGTCACAGAGGGGAGGCAGATGTTGTCACCAGGCATGTCCCATTGCCCCGGCGCTGGTCCCAGGCTGGTGGGAGCTAGTGGGAACTGGTGGGGGCTGGTGGCGGGGGTTGCAGGTGCAGAAGGGATGCTGCTGGAATGAGGCGCTCCGCAGAGCACTAAGCCGGTGCTCAGCCGCGACGAGACGGCACTGGGGATGTCAGTGTGAGCAGATCTGCTCATTTTGATCCACTGAGGTATAATAATTGATGATCAGCCCTGCTGCCGCATCTGTGACTCACTGGTCCATGACATAATACTGCCTTAAGACAACACATGGTGGTGTGGACATGAGGTGCCACTGGGTGTCATGCCGGCTTCCATCTCAGAGAAGAGAACAGATGAACAACTGCCATTTGCCATTCTCTTCACACTGTAGATTGTGTTCTAAAGAAATTTTTTATAAAATATTGACTGTACAGGTGAGGTAGAAATAGAAACGGCTGTATAAGTATACTGTGGAGAAGCAGCCACCTATAGCCGTGGAGAAATACACCAAATGTTTCCTAATTGTTCCCTTTAATTAATCTTTGGAGAGCAGGTGCCGTGGATTCTCACTAAAGCACCACTTTTAGATCCAACTTCACTTAGTTTTGAACATGACCTACTTTTTCTTTCACGCCATTAGAAAAAGCAAAAGCATTCTGTGTGCTGTTTGGTTACTTGATTAATTACCAATTTGCACACACATATGTACAGATGTACGGTGCACACAGACTTCACAGCGCCGTACAAAGAGAACCACAAAGCTATACAAACAGAACCACAAAGCTATACAAAAGGCCTACACCTTGATCTGCCGGAGCTGAGCAGCCCTCCCACGCAGTACAGCTACAGTTAAGAGCTGACATCTCCAGCACAAAACACTACCATTGACAACCTAAGGGTCTTTTGAAAGCCTCCAGTCGCTGCTTCGTCTCTGGCAGCGGTTCTTCTACTGAAAAAGATCAAATGCAACGGCCCCAAAAACTCAAAAAGCTGAAAACTCTCCAAGTGGGTGTCATTGCATGTGTGGAAACAAAAAATACAATAAAAGTTTGAGAATATATTCCAAAAGGATCAATAGGCTGTCATTATCCTGACTGCACTAAACAACATTTAAATCAGTGAGCAGCTCTGAAGACACGGCGCAGATTCGTGTTTGTTGTCATTGTCAGTCGCTAGTGATCCGATCGAATTTTAATCACACTATTCAGCCTCATTGATTTCAGTTTACCACCAATTGTGTTGAAAGAAATATTGTTCTTTTTTTTTCTCTCCGTCAGTGGCAATTACCCAACAATGAGAGCTTGATATCTTTAGCAAATTAGCACGCTTGTGAATGAAACTGGATTGGAAACTCTGCAGCTGCCAGATTACACAGCTACAAACCGGGATAAATATGCATGTGCTTGAGCCACACATGTCAAAGATCAGCCTTAGACACGGCAACAGTGGTTTTCTCCATTTCCGATTATTCCCATTTGGTGTCACTGCTGCAGCCTAACCCAGCAACTATAGGGGCCTAGGTGGGGGACACCTGGAACAATGGCCAGTTGCAGGGCTAACCCAATGACAAACAAAGAAGCCTTTTCACATATACCTTAAATCACTAGAGCAATTTAGATTGAATGATTCTTCTAAAAAAAAAAAAATTGCATACATTCATATATATCTTAGTGAAAAATACATAAATTCTTGTTCATGCTAATATGCAACAGGAGGTGAGCTAATGCTTTTATTTACAACCATCTTGCCCACAAATCTGAAACTTGTTCATTACTTGCCGTCTGTTGTGTGTTACTGATTAATATTAATTCCTCTCAAAATGTGCACACTTTTTTCCGATCGTAGGCACAAAATAATCCCATCTGTTTTACCTTGGGGAGCATCTGCCATAGCTTACAGGGGCTGTCCACCTCACAAGTCATAGGGACTAGGGGACATCTGTCGGACCAGATACAAAACTGGGATAGGCCCATCCATTGTGTTAACGCTCTGTTGAACTCCGTGTTATGTTCTCCGTAATTTGCTCTTGGTGACTGCAGCATCCCGGAATATTGCTTCGGCTCAGACAAAGTCGGACGGTTGTAATGTGTCCCTTTTCGGCCATTCTGTAAGCACGTAATTTGATAAAGCCCTAGACGTAATGGCTACTATGCTGCATCCTGAAAAAGGTGAGGGGTAATGTGACAGCTTCTGAAGAGACGTGTGTTAAGATGATGTTTTCTGGTGGAACGAGTAGGTATTCAATTTGAAAAGAAGATTCATTTCATTGTTGGTATTCATTAGCTCTATTTATATGTAGTTTATCATCTGTTCTGTACGCTTGTTGCAGTTTGTCAATCAGTTTCTACACCTCCGCATATTGCAAAATGCATGGTAACAAATACAAGCTAATTAATAAATACATGTATACAGTACATGCAACCTGAGAATGTACTGGAAAAGTGAATTTATTTCAGTAGTTACAAATTCAATACAAAGTGAGTAGCCTATATAAAAAAAAAGTGCTGATGATAATTGTGTAATGTTATATAGAGTAGTTCATGTTATAAGATATGCATTAACTTTTAACTATACTCATCAGTTTTATCACCTTATTATTATTAAAATAAATCACAATAGTGCATTAATCATTTGCTCTACACACAGTTAGTGGCAAACTTCTTATGTAGCCATAGATGCCCTGGATGGAGATGTGGCAGCCATACCACCTAACACCCGCTAACCAAACAGACACCACAACATTCACACCAACATTCATACCTTTAGGCAAGGTGGGGGAAATATCCAAATAATCTGGTTAGGCAGAGAATTGAACCGCTGACCTTCTGATTAGTGGACATCCTGCTCTACCAACTATATATGACTGCCATTAATGAATCATATTCCAAAAATACTGAACTTATAAACGCTACACACTTCTCCTCTCCACTGCACACATCTCATTCATAAAACGTTCTTATGAAAGCACAAATTAGAATAACGTTATCCCAAACTGACCATGCTTTGGCCTAAGGCTCATTCAGCCACCACTGTTTCTCTTACTCTTCTATTCTTTCAATCTTTTCGGGCTAAATGCGTCAGCTCTTCTTGGTATGGTAAAATATGCAATCTGTGGCTGCCAGTCTATGAGTGAGTTTGGGGTTAATCCTCATGAATACGTGACTTTATCTGCATGAATAAGTCAGACCTGCTCACTGGGTAATTGAGGTGCACAGAAGGACACTATTTGTAATAAATGGCTTTTTCTCCTCCACAGTCAACTTTGTGACCTGAAAATGATGTGTAAAGCAATAGATATACTTAACTAATGTAGACATATGCATAGACAATGTCAAAATGCAATGTTTAATCTTGCACACAGAACTTAGGCAAATGTAGTTTATATTTTGGCCATAGTGTTATCTGCATAAAGCTGAGAGGAAAAGTGGCAGTCATGGCTTCATTTTGTGCTTTTAGGCAGAATCAAAATCTTAGTCAGCTTAAACTTTGAATAAGTTCTTCTTAGTAAAGCATAAAAAGTAAACAAAACCAATGTCTTGCTTAAGATTGCAAGGAAATACTAATTCAATTTGTAAAAAAAATCTATATATATATATATGTTTTACACACCATGGTCTTGACATGACAGTTACTTGAGCTCTCGCTTCATGTTCCTGCTTAGAAAGGGAACTTTTATTTATTACATTTTACAAGTTACCGCGACGGTGGTGCAGTGGGTAGATGCTCGACCTTCAACTGGAGGGTCGGTGGTTCGAGTCCCCGTCTGTGCACACGCTGTCAGGCCCTCCCGTGGACCCACCACCCACGGGAGGTACCATAAAGGGCTGGTGAAATGTGGATCGAAGGTGGGAGTTCCCTGCTTAGACTGCTGCCTCTGCGACCCGGTTTCAGACAAGCGGAAGAAAATGGATGGATGGAAGAGTTCATTCCAACTGTGTGATTTATATTGTTTTATTTATTTAGTTGCATTATTGATTTTGCATATAGAAAATTAAGTAAACCTAATTCTCCATGTAAAGAAACCCTTGAAGGCTGATGGGGCAATGTTTCTGTAGCACTCAGGGGACAGCAGTGCGGCGCCCGTGGGGACCCACCCCCAGATCTTGATCAGCTTCTCTGTCAGAAGTAAACCTGGTAAAACTGGTGGATTAGCCTAGTGTGCATGTTTCAGGGTGATACTGAAAACCAGACACTAAGATAACTTGCAAACTCCAGACAGCACGGCCCCACTTGGTCCGGGAATCAAATTTCTTGCTGTCACTTTGCTGTCAAATGAATCTTGAGAAGCAGTGTGCGCACACATTTTGGGTCACATTTACAGTAACAAGGATGATGATACTCAACCATGGAAAGGCTCTAATCAAACTAGTCACCTGCAGCTTCCCTCTGCTCACACTCTCTCACTGTTCGATATCACACCAACATCTGTGTGAGAAGCACTGCATTGATTTCAGTGGCATCCTCTTCACCATCAGGCTTGCCCCTCACGCCTGGCACTTGACCCACTTATTTTCTCATCTTTCCCTGTTTTCTCGGGAGAGTTATGCTTGTATGCTGCTTGTGTGAGTGGATGCAGGCCAACTATGATTGCGTTGCGTAGTCTGTCTCTCCTGCTCGCCCACTCCAGGCTAGGCTGACTCACAACAGCTGTGCGCACAAATACATAAACTCTAACTGTCTACTACCTGAACGGGCCCGGGCCGTATCAGCAGCGTTAGCCAACAGAATAAATCAGCAGACAAATTGACACACAGTGTAGGCCGCAGCATAGAGACCATCCTTAAAGTTGTCATCCAGCACAGTGTGTGAGGAAGATGGATATTGACAAAGCACTGAACCTGTTTAAACCACACACTCGGGTCTATACACGGACTGTGACACTGCCACTAGACTGTGACCATAAGGTGCTGGCCAGTATTGATGTGTATGGTCACCTATCATTGTCACTGTTATTCAGCTTTTATGACATGAACGTATGTAATATAAAAGATGTGTTACTAGATTGAAAATGGGGTTGCACAATTTCACAAATTTCACAAATGCTTTATGTGTATTGCAAAAAAAAGAAATGTAATAAATACAGTTAAATGATGATAATCATGATTCATTTAGCTCCAATTTTGACTACAGAGCCTTGTTTTATATTCTCAAATACAGTCTTACTCTGAGTATGGTCTTTCAATCCACAAATTGGAACTCATATTGTCATTGCTAATACTCAACATAGTTAATAATAATAATAATAATAATAATAATACATTCCATTTATATAGCGCTTTTCAAGACGCCCAAAGCGCTTTACATATCTTTGTATTATTCATTCACTCTACAGTCACACCTGATGGTGGTAAGCTACTATGTAGCCACAGCTGCCCTGGGGCACACTGATGAAAGAGCTTGTGAAACTAGTTGGCATTAGTTAGCATTGCAGTTTTATTTTGAAAAACCAACACTGAGCATGCCCGTTGGTTCGGCAACCTTTGACCCTTGGATCCAGAGTTCATTAAAATGATTTTCTTCTGTAAATCTGCAAAATGTGCTCATAGCTTGAGCATTTAATCTAAAATTATCCACTCTTCCCACTACACAAATCCCTGAGTTGGACCTTCGACGTCGGACAGTAGGGGACAGTGGCTAGAATCACGTCCACATCGGGACAGCAGATGGTGGACACAGCGAGCGCGGGCCATGGCAGACAGTCCCTGTATATCTCATGGTGTGAACCGTGGCCATCGGTCCCTGTCTCCGCATGACCCCCCCCACCATGAAGGGACCCGGGGCCAAAGTCTTCATCGTCCCCTGGCTTCTGTCCCTTCTAATCCACCATCCATCCTGTCTTGCTGAGTCATTTTTTGGGGAGGTTTGGTTGGTAGTGTCCCCCCCTCGTTTGCTGGCATCTCTTAATCAATGTTAATTGGCTCGGAATTAGCATATGTTAATTACTGATATTTACTTGAAATGAAAGGTATGAGTGGTCCCAGAGGGTTTCCTGTTCGTCTCATTAAAACCAATTAGCTGCAATTAACACGTGTAAATGAGACGCAGCCCGGTCCAAAACAAACACGCCGTACATACAGGCCCTGCCCAGCCTTCCCCTGTGATTCTCTATCACACTACACTGGGTTTAGATACACTGTGAACCTGATAGGCTACATTAGCTGGGGTTAGCTGTTGTTATTGTTGTTAAATATAATAAATGGCCGTCCTTCTGTCTATGTGGGTAGACAGTGATCCAGCTCATTTCAGGAGGAGGTAAATCATTACTAAACTGACACTAACATCAGCCCAGCAGCCCACCAGCCCACCAACCCACCAGCCCACCAGCCCACCAGCCCACCAGCCCACCAGCCCACCAGCCCACCAGCCCACCAGCCCACCAGCCCACCAGCCCAACAACCCACCAGCCCACCAGCCCACCAGCCCACCAGCCCACCAGCCCACCAGCCCACCAGC
>JAVQKC010093676.1:0-10684 GCA_036025475.1 Philypnodon macrostomus
GTATGGGGCAGACATACGGGGCAGACGTACGGGGCAGACGTACGGGGCAGACGTATGGGGTCGTTTTCGCCGATATACACTTTGCTGTCGGGACGACAGCACAGGCCTTGTTTAATGTAAGTGATCCTGTAAGCTGAGGTGCTGACCTTCTCAGGAGCTGAAAATGCTTAGGCTCACTTTTTTACATAGCTAGATGAGGAAAGACCACTTTGCTACTACTTCCTATTGTTTGCAGATTTTAGTAATAAAGTGGGTGTAGACCAGCAGGGGGAAAGAGGGCCTTAAAGTTTCAGCAGAGAGAAACAGTTCCCAGAAGAAGACATTTTCAATACAGGGTTATTAAATGTAATAAAATCACAAAAAGATCATTTGGAAGTCTCTAAAGTTTCAAATTTGAGTCCTTTAACTCACATTTGGTTTCTCTGTCTTCCAGGAGGCCATGACCCAGCACGTCCCGGACACCCCCACGGTTCACATCCACATTCTCTCCGTCCACCGTCACTGTCGGCAGCAGGGCAAGGGCTCCGTCCTGCTCTGGCGTTACCTCCAGTATCTCCGCTGCGTCCCGGGAATACGACGAGCGCTGCTGATCTGTGAAGACTTCCTGGTACCTTTCTACCTCAAAGCCGGATTCAAAGAGAAGGGTGCCTCGGCCATCACTGTGTCCAGCATGCACTTCCAGGAGATGGAGTATTTGCTCGGAGGACAGGCGTACACACGAAGGAACAGCGGATGCTAACCACTATCACCTATTCAACGCATTTCTAGATGATACAGGACTGGTTCAAAAGACAAATGAAATGCAAAAGCCCCAAAATAAGTAAATTCAAGGTTAAAATGAAGATTGGATTTACTTAGTGACCTCCAGTGTCCTATATATTGATGTTAACCATTGTTTTGTCTTATGTTTTGTTGTCAAATACAGAGCTGCCTAGACAAGTACTATGAATGAAGTTGTGTTTACTACCTTTATATTTTTGTAAACTTTAAATGTATAAACCAAAAATCAAAAAATGTATACAGATTAGGAGGAAATATGCTCAATAAAAAAAACTATGCGAGTGAGAGACTTATGTGAAGCATCATTTGAATTTCATTTTTTACTGTTATTTATTCAGTTACATGTGAGTAGACAGGTAGCTAAAACACTACCACGTTCAAAACAACCATCACTTCTCGAGAAGCAATAAACAAATAAAAACATTCGAGTGCTCAGCAAACTGTAACAAAATATGGCAGTAGTTGGTACATCAATCTTTAACAAGGCACCAGAGGTTTTGAATATTGGAGTATTTTGGAGTATTTTGTCCCTGCGTTTCAGTGAAGGTTGTTGCCTGAAATTGCAATAAAAACCTGTGTTCAAATGAGTGTGAACCTCACATGTAAAGGGGGTAGCTTGACGAGGTTTTGAAAAGTCATTGATTTGGATAGAAGTGAATTAGTCTGGATATTATGATTGATAAAAAAACACAAGCATTTCACCATAGCAGTTCACAGAGACATCAATGTTGACAGCAAGTCCTTGATTTTCAATTTACGAATGTTCCTCTCGCTTCAATGGAGGTGAGCGTTGAGGTCGTACTTCTCGCAAAACTTGTCCGTGAACGGGATGCATGTGATCAGCTCGCACCACTCGCATTTGATGTCGTGGACGTAGAAGAGCACCACTAGGCCAGAAAATAGACCCACAAAGACCAGCAAGAAGACGATAATCTGACATCTTTTGCGGTACAGGTCCATGCGTCCGAAGCTGATGTACGGTAGGAAGGCGAACGAGAGGAAAAAGCCAGAAATGAAGCCGCAGATGTGGGCGAAGTTGTCGATCCAGGGAAGGAGACCAAAAGCAAAGAGGAAGAGCACAACGCACAGTAGCTTTATGAAGGCTCTCCACGGCTGAGCTAAGATCTGCCAGCTTTGAAATAGCTCCACGAATAAACAGGCCAGGATCCCAAACTGAGAGCCGGCTGGACCCACCTAGAAATGGGAGAAGACAGTTAATGCATAGGATTGAATACAAGTCATATCTGTATACAGTACTGTGCAAATGTAAAGTGTTTATTAATGTTGTATTACAAAATTCAAACTTTAATTTTTAGTGTCTCCAGCACCATGTGGACCCAAAATCTCTTACTATCTATAACTATCTTCACTTGGTTTAGCTCCACAAACCTGATCCCAACATCATTGAGTCTGTCTGGGATGAGCATGTCCTTACTGGTCCTTCAAAAGTGTATATGACTGGATTTAGATATTACTTCTGAATGCACACTTTAGTTCACTGTTTACCTAATGGCGTGTTTTTAATCCTGCCCCAAACGTTTGCACAGTATTGTATTCCATAGTATTGTTCACTGGTCTCACCTCTGCTCTGTAGGGCAGGAAAATGGCCGAAGCTAAGTTGCCAGTTATGCCGCTGAGGATGTAAATGATTGATATCCGTAGCCAACCGGCCAGTTTCTCCAGATCTCTTAAGATGGTCATTTGGAAAGCCACAGACACCAGACAGTGAAGGATCCTGAAGGGAGACAAAAACAGGCAATAAACTAGGGCAATAAATCGAATATATGCCATGTTGATATACTTGTCAATATCTGAATACCCCTAATAAGGTTAACGTAAAAACAAAAACACTGGTCAAAACTGGGGCTAAACCAATACTGACTGAAGATTTTTTATTTATTATTTTCTCTGAGATGAAAGACCATAACATTATTGCAATATTTCTTTTGCTGATATTGTAATAATCATTTGGCATAATATTTGGCAGCCCTACATTGTGTTAAACGGATGATGTGTGCACAGTATTGTCGTTGGGTACTTTAGTAAAATCCTTCACGTGTAGAAAAGGTAATCCCTCTCTCTAAGCTCTCAACAGTAAGGGCCAAATCGCTCCATATCTCATTGAGGCTTAACGAGTTGGAGGTGCGAGGGCACTTTGTTAATTACCCCCGGGGCAGAAAACAGACAGACAGGAGATGAAGCACTGTTCGTATTAACAGTGAGGTCAACTCTTCATGCCACTGACAGACAGCTCAAAAGTACTAGTCTAATATTTATAAACATCGTCACCGGGCCAAGTGGGTTGGTCTTTTTTCAATTTAGTTAATTTGGTAATTGAACAGGTCAAGGGCCGGAAATCTACTAGGGAACATATACAGACCAGAAGCTTTTTACACATCATTTCATAGATTTTTTATTTAAAAGAAATGTCAAATAGGCATCAATTTGTAACACAAACTGAAAGTAAATGCACCTTTTTGGCACGTTTTCAATGACATTCACAAACTTGTATATTGCTTACAAGCTATTGCAAATAAAATGTAGCTCTAACTTGTGAACAATTGTTCCAACTTTTCTGATTTGGGATCGTATGAGGCAACAATATTAAAGTCTGCGTGTAAATATTGCATCTGCTCTAGTTTCATTCTCTTGTTATCTGAATAAATCTATTGAAATATGAGGTCTCTGTAACAATATCATACTCTAAACAAACAGGAGTCTGACTCAGATCTTTTAATAACTGTGTTTTTGCCACTGGTCATAAACATTACTCTTAAACCTGATCTTGTCTTGTGTTTTTCAGATTACTACAGCAGCAGAGCACTAATATACCTGATATATTAAGTCTCCTGGGGCCAAACATTTTCCTTTTTAGTATCATTGATTAGAAAGGAGCTTATCATCTGTTGGGGTAGAAAAAATAATATATATATATATAAAAAACTGAACCTCAAAATTAATGCTGGAGCATGACACTTTTTCTTTGTTAAAATAAAATAACCTAAAGCTATGTTGACTCACCCAGCATGCAGAAACAGTGAAAGCCAGAGCCTGTAAAACTGATCCGGGATCTCTGGGTTGAGGAAAGGAAGCAGCCCACACACATCGTCCATACAGTGAACCTGGTAAATATATACCATTGAAATATTATAGAAATTATACTACAATAAATGCTTCAAGCAAAAAAAAGAAAGCTGCTTACTTGAGAGCAGAGAGTGGCCTCCCCATGAAAGTAGCCATTCATGAAGTCACAATATTCTCGAGATGTGATTTCACACCTTGAAGGGTAAAAATATGTACAGTAAGTGGCACTTGTGTGTGAGCAGGGGCGGTGTTAGACATTTTTGTGACTCTAGGAGCACCCCTAAAATTAATTCATAGTAGGGCTGAACTGAACTTAACTAAACCAGGACTAAAACATAATTAAACCAGCTCAAAACCAGGGTAAGACTAGGCATAAGCAAGGGATAGATTACGACAAATTCAGGTATACACCAGGACAATAGGTATAAAACAAACTACACCACGGATTTGTTTAAAACAGGATGAAACCAGAGTTAATCCACGGTCTAAATATCTGTGAGGTCCCTGAGGCTAAATGCCACTGACCTCCCTTTGGTTCCAATACAGCATGGTCGTCCGGTGATGGTGCAGTCGATATGAGGCAGGTTGGTGTGGTTCCCTGTGTTGTACCTGGTGCAAATCTGAAAATACAGCCAGGACACATTTTAATCTACATTTTAATACAATGTCCAGGTTTCTGGTCTTCAAATCTAATGATAGTTTTCAATCCATTATAGAAAGGGGCATATTCCTCTATGAATGTGGCACATGTTTAAGATGGTGGTGTATAGACTTCTCGCAACAACTTACCTGATTTTATTATTGTTGTTTTTAAATTGCACAATTTAGTATCACGTTTGCGTTATCTGTATGCACCGAGGGTCTGAGAGAAACACACTTTTGACTCTCTGTATGTGCAGTACATTTGGCCGAAATAATGCAAACTCTGAACTTATAATATACCATAAATATCTATCAAATAAGCATTTTTTTTATTTCTGCACATACTGGCATAGACAAGCCTGTGACACATTCATTGCTATTCAACACTGCACTTAAAATGTACTCACTGGCCATTTTGTGATGTCATCAGGCCATTCATGAGGTGATCCTGAGGCGGGCTCTAGACATGTCCTAAACGCAAATGAAATTTTTTAAATTATACTGATCAAACATTCTACATAACCTCAATATCAACATCCCAAACCATGTTACCTGGGGTCCTGATGACACACAGACCCATGTAGTCGGTCCTTCCCGTTTAGCTGAGGCGTGCTGGAATGCTTAGGCCACTTCACCCATACCGCGAGAGTACTCTGAAAATATATTTTTGATTATGATATGATTGGTTCAGTCCTGGCTTAGACCTATTTCTATAACTGGCTTTGACCAATCTTAGCCATGGTTCAGTCCAGCTTTATCCTACTTTTATCCTACTTTAGTCATGGTTTAGCCCTGATTTAGCCCTGGTTTAGCCCTGGTTTAGCCCTGGTTTAAATCTGGTTTAACCCATCTATAGTCCTGGTTTAGGCCTAGTTTATTTCTAGTGGCCCCCTACAATCAGTCCTTAAAATTCCTCCACCCAAACACAAGAGCTTAGAGGACCCTATAGTTTGACCTGTATTTGACTTAATGGTGTTAGCATACAGATAATGAAACGGTGATTCAACTGACCGAGCACTCGTCCTCTGTGGTCTGGACACACCCGGAGCGATCGTTGCGGACGCAGCAGGCGGAGTTTCGCTCGATGGCTCTCTTTTCCCTGATCAGATTGTGCACCTGTTTATCCTGACGCATGCATGGAGAGTATTTGGCCCCCAAGTGGATTAGGGCCTCCTATAAGAGATAAGGTAAATGTAATGGAAAGCAGTGTTATTGACAGTAGTGACTACAAATATGTGAGAAAAACTCCTGAGATTACTTAGTTACGGAACAAAATACAACTCCCAGTTTGGGCAAAAAAAACATTATAACTTTAAATAATTTTAACAGAAAAATCAATATGGCCCCATTAAATGTCAATCAAAAAATTACTGCTGTAAAGACTGACTCACCGAACTAGGCCCAATCCAAAAGTTCTCCTGCTGCACAAACTTTACATTTTCATACACACCTTTGTTTCTTAAAACCTGCAAAGACACAAACAAAAACACATTGAATTTAGATAGAGACCAATCAAAGCACAATTTATTTACAACAAAGAGAAACTGATGAAGTAGACTTACAGAATCAACAGTTTCATGCTGGGAGAAACCCACTGGTGCAAAACCATAGGTGCAAACAGCCAATATAGTGATGAGTAAATGGACAGAGGTGATCCAGTAAGTGAAAAAAGGCCTGGAAGAGACATGTACAACATAAATACAGTCTTTGTATTTTAAGTATTGAATTAATTAGATTTTTACCTATGGTCGTCCATGTCCTCTATCTGCCTCTTGACGTAACTATCAATACGTTTGCGGTATGTGCGGTTTGTAAGCTTCCCCACCATCCCCAGCCCATAAGGCCTCTTCTCCCGGGCAAACAGTTTCTTCACAGGGAGGCCTATCCTTTGACCACGCCGCTGACCGTAGTTACTGATCACCTCCTGTCGCAGCGGCACCTTCGGGGGGCCGGGGGTTCCTTCTTTGGCTTTCCTCCATCCCCTTTCCAATGGCCTGGACAATGTAAATATGACCAAATAAAATGAGATGCACAGTCCATATTCAAAAATCCTCACCACCCAGCTAAAGCTTAAACATAAAATCTACCTAAATTATGTACAAAAATGTCTACGTATGTTCATGTAAGCAAGGACTGGGGCACATTCTAAATATTTTGGCCATATTTGAATCCTAATACAATTTTGATATGAGAATATGCATTACAATTTTGTATGTTTGTTTTGTATGTTTGTGTGGTACAAATTGAACTGAAACTTGACAACTTAAAGTCTGCTTCCAAAATACCTACATTTCTTCATCATAATGGTTATAACATTGCAGTCCTAAACCTTCACTTGGTTTAGAGAGTTCAAATTTACCACAAGTTTTGACCAGAGAGTCTAGAGCCTTGGAGCTCTCTATAAAAGTTACACATCACAATTGTCTAATACATATACTGGTGTTTTTCTGTAGCCCTCTTTTCAAGTATTGTGTGAATCTAATGTCTCGATTTAGTAAACTCTCTGTCAGCACCATGGTCAGAAACTAAATGACCTGGCCTGAGGCTCAGCTTATCTCTGGGTCTGCACGTGCCCCAGTAAAGCTGCTGAAATGTAACTTGTGTTAAAGCAGCTCAACATACAGCATGAGGTGACTTCTCTCCAACTCAGTTTTATCTAAAGCACTGCCCGTCAGCTCCGTATCATCCTTCTTAGTACTGGGCTCATCCTTCATGGCCGCCTCAGATGGAGACTCGAAAACCTCATCTGCGTATGTGGACAACTCCTCTTGCAACATAATGTCCTGAATAGGGAACACATTTTTTTTACAAGAGAACTGATATAGTTAGATATACATCTTTAATTTTTTACTTACTCTAGCAAAGAAGGATGTGTCCAGCTCATCAGGAAAGTCCATCATGTCTTCCTCCATGAAACTGGCCGGAGTGAAGCTGCGTCTGTGAGCCCGCCGTAGTGTGCTTTCTCGAAATGAACGACCCTATAAAACATACACAAATAAATATCTAAAATATGACATTACGGAGAATTTGGATCTTAAAATAAGTGAATACAGTATTATGGACAATTTAGCAACACAAGTGAGGAAACAATAATACAATGGCCGTGTTGAAACTGAAAATTCAATATGAAAGTTCTTTTGTCGTTAGCTAGTTTCTTTTCTGTCGAATCATTTCAAAATTGGGCCCAAGAAAGTCAACTAAATGAATTTTCCCAGCGCCATTGTTTTACATTCAGTGCATACTATTTGAATGCAACTGTATCTGTGTGAGTCTTTGCTAGATTGAAACTAGGCCTGTGAATATCGGTGAAACGGCCCCATAAGTCTGCCCCATACGTCTGCCCCATACGTCTAGCCCGGATCACTGTGACAACATTCATGAGATTGAGTTTATGTTCAGAAGGAATATTGGCTCAATAAAAGTGCATCAAAACATTAATTTGTGAATTATTTAATTGTCATTAATCGAAGATGTACCAAACTCATACATGCGTACCAGCTTGCAATATGACTTGGCCCTGTTCTCATTTTTCCCTAGAACTGCCCAGTAACAAACATATAAAGGTCACTTGTGTGTGGCTAATCCTGTTTTAGTCCAGTGGTTCTCACGCTGGTCATCTCTGGTGACCATGTGATGACCAGGCTCATGATCTGACCTACTTGTCACGCACACCAATTTAAACCCGGCTTTATTTCACTTTTTTGAACATTTCACCAGCTCCGAGTTATCTCCAGTTATTTATGACTATGTTGTTGCAGTTTCTTTGAATGGCTTCAACACACACTTCAGGTCAAAGGCTCTTTCTACAAAACAATACACACAGCAAACCCAAACAGTGGTTTTCATTCTCAAAATAGATACTTTTTTTTACGTACTAACACTTTCGAGCACAACTTCAAAATACGTGAACTGCTATAAAATTAAAGGTCCTATATTATGCTGCTTTGGGTCCATTTAGGAGCAACATCAAACTCACAATATGTATCTAATCCAAGCTGTTTTGTGGAGCTTTGTGGTTTGCCCCAATTTATGACAATCCATTTTGGAGAGGACTATAGACCCTTTCAAAGTTTGTAAACAGAATGTTCTAAATTCCAAAATGGAGGCAACTGGAAGACTAATACATTTTCAATGGAGATATTCGCATCAGCCACAAAATATTGCAAATTAAGATGGTTCTGACAAATGACAACCACTCTGCCACATATAGGTGATGTCAGAGCCTGGTTAGGAAACATTAGTGAATGTACCTCACATTGTATGTTTATTTAATGTACACATTAGTAACAAATTACTTTTGGCTGGAGGCAAAATTCTTGATTTTTAGGTCCTCACAGAAATGTTGATGACCACAATAGTTTTTTATTATATGTTCATAAATATTCTACCCATCATTGCAAACCATTCTTTTTTGCATGGTTAACTCACTTTTGCTCCAGTCATCTCCATTCCGGAATTTTGAACATTCCATATGACAAACATTTTAAAGGGTCTATATAGCTCAACATAATTAATCAGTCAAACATGCCTGAATTAATCAAAACACAACTTTGGGTATGTGTTTGAGGTAGAAACAACATTATAATGATAATAAATACTGAATATCCATATCCTCACTCTCTCCAGGAGCTTCAGTGTGGACCGGGTGATGGAGCGGGTGATGGAGCGCCACTACGACTTTGACCTCACCTACATCACCGAGAGGATCATCTCCGTCTTCTTTCCGCCCAAACTGGAGGAGCAGCGATACCGGCTCAATCTGAAGGAGGTGGCGGCCATGTTGAAGTCCAAACATCAGGACAAGTTCTTGGTGAGGGCTGCAGACAAACAGTAATCAGGCGAGCTTTCACAACACTGTTTATTTAAGGAAGTGTTGCACAAGGGACAGGATGAACTGTGTAGCGGTGAAACCACGAGGAGACCACAGTAAGATGGTGTTGGTTTGGACACACCCGTGATAAACAATCTCAGAGGGTGGGGTTTGTTGTAGTGTGGCAATTGTCTTAAAGTGGCACTTCCTGATTTCTTTTTCCTTGTATTTTGGCAAAGATAATTATTTAGTTTTCAGTAAAGCATAACATAAAAAAAGACTTTGAGGTCACCTGTGGGCTGTGTTGTAGCAGTTTTAGTTTTAGAGCAATCACATGCTTCCACAGGACAGGAGCACTCTGATTGGTCGATACATCAATTTATTAATCCAGAACTAGAATCTATATCAGGAACAATGTGAAGGAGCTGATGTTTTATTTAAAAATTCACATCTTAAACCATTTTTATTTTTTATTTTAAAGAATAAAAGCCAACTTAAAATCTCTGTTATGTTATTCTCATACTTCCTGTCTTGTGTTTGTAATTCCTGTTTGTGTGAGACCGTGATAGAGGGTCACGAAGGAGAGGAATTAGGAAAAGGGAGTGTATCGTTTAAACTTTTTTTAGACACATCCCTTTTATAGTCGGGTTGAATATTAAATCTGCCCTCTGTCTAGATGTGTGAAACTGTATTCATTGTACTGTATTGACATTGTTTTGATGGGGCACTGGGTTCAAAATGGCAGACTGGTTGACAATTTTGATGGTCAGAATATATTTAGCCTACGTTACAATGTGATGACACACAAGAGATACTTTGTCTGGGGAATTTTGAAAGGTCAGACTTTGTGCTATCTTCACTGATGGAAAAGAATGGAAACAGAAGTCCCACATCACTCTCTCATAGAGCCTTGAAACAGCTATGGTGAAAAAGTGATTTAATTTAAAGGTCATATACTCAAAAATATTTTTGACACCTTTGATGGGCATTTTAAGCAGTTGCTTTCTCAGATTGGATGCAAGGGGCAACGGGGGTTGAAGCCTAACCCCTAATTTACCCTAAATCCATTCAGTCGGAATCATATGTTTTCATTTATACCGAGTACATTTTAATTTTTAATTTTTAATTTTTTTTATTTAAAAGGGACAATGCACATTAATAAACACCAGTACCACATACATGTGTAAATGCACCAGAGTTAGCGTACAGCTAATTATATCGGCGAAAACAGCGTGTTGCCGATATTATAAAAATCACGTCGGTGTTCGTCCGCGTCCGCAGATCCTAGCTGTGAACGCGATAACTCAAAAACGAATTGCCGGATCAGTTTCAACATTTGCACACAGGTGCATACCATAAAGACGCCGA
>JAVQKC010093680.1:0-14402 GCA_036025475.1 Philypnodon macrostomus
GACGTATGGGGCAGACATACGGGGCAGACGTACGGGGCAGACGTACGGGGCAGACGTATGGGGTCGTTTTCGCCGATATACACTTTGCTGTCGGGACGACAGCACAGGCCTTGTTTTGGGTTAAGTGTCTTGCCCAAGGATACAACTACAGTATCCACAGGTTGGAGCAAGAGTTGAACCACCAACCCTTTACCACTGGACTACATTAGAAGCTCTACCAATAAAGCCATTTTCCTTTAGAGCCAATCCTACCTGCCAATGGTGGAGAGGTCTCTGTCAGAAATCTATGAGACCAGACTAAAGAGACTCAAGGTTCTAACTGACCAGTCCCAACCTGTCTGTTTATCTTCTCACAAGAGACTGAGGAGCAAGGACTTTTAGATTTCTGACCAGCCCATATCCCAGCACTGTCCCACTCTTTAGACCGGTGTCATTGTCAATAGAATGTGAGTATGATGAATGAGTGCTTCACCAAACAAGTCTCTAATGAAATGTTTGTATGGCAATGAAGTCTTGAATCTTGAGATGGTGGCTTCTTTGCACATGTATCAGCAATGTAATATCTTTATTTTCTCAGCTGCAGATTATCTACTTCAGAGTGGCTTCATGTGAGGTCATGTCTACTGTTATAAACCAGGCCTGAGTCAGTGATAACGGACAGCTCCACTTAACTTCTGTGCATTTACTAAACAGACCAAAGACTCTTATCTGCAACCGCTGTGCTTCAAGAGTGACTTCATATCTACCATTATACAACATAGGCTTAAAATAGGCATCGACTTTCATGTGAGACTCAAAGAGAATTGCATCATTTATTGTCAGATAATCCTTAAAAAAGTGAATCAACTAGAAGCATTTGGAGCTCATACCTCCTCAAAGGCATTGTCCAAATCTTGCAATGGTAAAAATAAAATGCCAAAACCAGTGCTCTTTTAGTTCAGGGGTAAATGCTCCATTCTTTATTTGCTCAACCTTTCCAAAAGTGCTGTCAAAATCACACTGCTACATTTTGAATTATCGTGCTTAGCAGACCAAGCCGAAGTTAGCCTGAACAATGTCCATTCAAATGAAATGCCTTGTCTCCAGTTCATGGAGAGTGTATAGATCTCAATGGAGAGCCGTTTTGAAGGGTCAAAACAGAAGTAAAGTCCGATTGTGTTTATTCCCAGTTTGGCCCTCAGCTAAAACAATGACATTCACCAAACCACAGGGATCAAAAGGCTGTGAACTGTGGACTTAGCACTGGTCAGTCTTACAAAGAGTGTTTAAAACAATAAGCATAAAGCATAAATTAAATCCAATTGTATAATTAATTAACACAGTTGATTAATTACCAACAGAATACACAATTTGGATTTCAATGTCTTTTCACAGAAGTGCCCATTTCCAATAGATGTCAATGAAACTGCCTCGACACAAACAACGAGCGAGTTTGGATACATAGATTAAAATCTGGTGTGTTTCTGGTTAAGCTAGCTAACAAGGCACACTTTGCTATTTTTCAGCTTTTTATTTGATCTGATAGCACAGTAGACTGACAGATAACCAGGGAGAAGAGCGGGGAACTGTGGTGAGCCGGAGTCAAACTCACAACACCGGAGCAAGGGCTCTGAATATGGGCCACACGCTCTACCGACTGAGCTAAACCAGGGCCCAACAAGGCACACTTATCCAATGCTAATGCTGATGCTAACTTATCAATAAAAAAACTACATAACTACAATATCCACATTTTATTTGCCACCATTAAAAAGTATATGGCTCATTTTGGCTCATTGTATTCAAGTTATAATGTAGAGAAATGCTCTAAATTCGAATTAGATTTTCTTCAAGACTCCAAAGTAAAAACCGGTAAATATCAGACTACAATAAATATAGAAACTCCCGAAGTCCAAAGAACTCACCGTTGTTACTGTCGATGGACTCTGTATTTAAGTTAATGAGGTGCGAGACAGCTATGGCATCCAGTGTAAAAACAGAGCCGGTGTATGTTCACGTCCAACTGAGCGTAAACCCCTTGAAGCAAGACAGAAATGCACTGAAATATTAGAAATGGCCTCTTCATTTCTTGTGAGTGTCTTACAAAGCAGCATTGTTCGAGCTGGAAAAGTCTAGACGTGATGTTGATTGCAGAGAGGAGGCGGTGTCCAGGTTTACTTTAAAAATAAATGAAGTGAACAGCGGCCATTTTCTAATCAGTGCGTGTGTATCGGGCTAAACTGAGCCCGGGTTGAGACGGTAAATCCAGGTTTAGTCCCAAAAAAAACCCGTGTCCCTGAAACATCTGCCGCACAGGTGCAATGGAGAAACGAGAGCGGACGATTGACATGGACTTTTTAATGTCGAGTTTGCATTGTTTATTAACCCCAATCATCTGCAAAAGTTGTATTTTTTATACAGTTAACTAGTGACTTTTACTTTTCTGGTTTTATTATTGAAAAATTAAGAACAATTATTTCTTTCATTGGTTTTTTTGCTTCAAATTATTTTAACTATTCTTCGACAGAATTGCTCCAAAAAATCTAAATTGTCCCTAGTGAATGTCTGTCTTTGTGTCAGCCCTGACACGAATTGGCTTCCAGTCGCACGTAACCTCTCAAAGGGAAAAACATGAATTAATGGATGAATACATTAACAAATAACCATTGCCTTCACTGTACCCTAATCCTCACTGTCTTGACCTCTCACCCTTCACTTGTCTGACCCTTGACCTCCCGTGCCTGACCTCTGACCTGTGTCGTAGGGTATGCGTGACGAGTTTGACAACTACTATCGTAAACAGAGGCGGAAACAGGCTCGACTGGTGCTTCAGCCTCACTCTAACATGGTATGAACCTAACCTACACCTCTCAAATATATTAGATTAACACACTCACAATAATAATGTTTAGTTAAATAGATTTGAAATAAACAGTATTTTTGTATCCACAGCACGAGACACTGGAGGGTTACAGACGGTACTTCAATCAGATCGTTGGGTACGTTTTAAGAGAGCTGTTTTGTGTCCACTGGCCGACTGCTGTCTGTTGACTGGACAATAGTCTCGATCCTCTGTCACGGTCTCACACAAACCAGGAAGATGTTGGTAAAGGTTCTCATTCATTAAGGGTTTTTGAAGATGTTTTGTTCCTCCAATGGACTTGGTCAGATCTGAGTTAACCGGTCAGTGAGTTGACTAAGTAAAGACTATCAGGTACGTTAGCTTGTTAAAAAAAGCTAACTTAACTTAAAAAGTGTCTGTGTGAAACCCAGGGACAGGGAGAACATACAAACTCACCAACTCTCATTACCTTACCAGTGTGGGGAATCGAACCAAGGACCTTCTTGCTGGGAGGCAACAGTGCTCACTCATGTACCACCAAATTGTTGCACCGTTCAGTAAAGACAATAAATGAAGTTGTCTTCACTCAAATCAATACCAGCTCTGTACACCATGAATCTGTCCAACTAGCAAGAATACCTCCGCCAAGGCAGCTGTTTTGAAAAATTCCCAGATCCAGACGGTGATCCGGATCACTCCCAAAATCAACTCAATTGTTCCTCGTGTCATTCCTTGCCGTCCCTGACAATTCCATCCATATCCAAGCAATAGTTTTTGAGTAAAGTCGCTCACAGGCAGATCTTCCTCTATTCAGCAGCTGTTTAATGTATCCTCATTCCATCTCCTCTTCCGTCCATCCATCCATCCATCGCTTCCTCGTTGGCCCTGGTGTGTTCTTTGGCCTCTCTCGACAGACTCAACCCTTATTTAGTGCCACTTCATTGAGAACATTTTGACCGTCTGTTTCTCTTCTGTGCCCGTTCCATGTAAGCATCACGCTCTGATAGTGTGTGTGATGGCAGTGGGCTCCTCCGTGTTATTCTTCTGTCTGTCCCACAGCAGCAGACGTTTGAGTCAACATGAACTTGAAACTGGACATGTCAAAACCTGGTTCCTATTGAAACCAATGGAAAGTACCAATGTCCAGTATATCTGTTTGAATCAGGTGGAGATTTATAATTCCAAAGGCCACTTTTCTGCAATTTTGGGTTGAGTGGTTATTGCTCTCAATTTTTAACTTGGATTTATATCTTTGGGTACGACTAGAATCTTCTATAGAGCCTTCATGCCCTCCTTGTGTTACTATGGGTACTCTCAGATTTTTTATTGTCCAAAATGTGCATATATTAGGAGAAATTGAAAGTCCTGTCTTTGTGTCAGCCCTGTGACTATTTAGCCATTGTCCAAAGTATACGCTGCATAGTTTCTAAGATATATTTTCCAACAAAAAATGGATGAATGAGAGTCCGCCTGTTCTTCCTGAGTTACTGTTGGTTCTCTCCTCTTCCTCTCATTTTTTAAAGACATGCATGTATGAAGAGATCATGGCGTATGCTGCCTAAGGCCCATAGTTGCACTGTCATTTGACTTTTTTTTTTTTTTATTCCTTCAGGTTCTTTGTGGTAGAAGACCATGTTCTCCACACCACTCAGGGTCTGGTGAACCGGGCGTATGTGGAGGAGCTGTGGGAACTGGCCCTGTCCAAGATCATTGCTGCTCTACGGACACACTCGGTGAGAACACGAGTTCTCAAATTAACTATAGATGTACCCAAATATATCAATGTCTTAAACATGTTTGTGCTCTCAGTCGTACTGTGATGACCCAGACCTGGTGCTGGACCTGAAGAACCTCATTGTGGTCTTTGCTGATACACTGCAGGTGAGTGACCAATGACAAAAGCTACAGGCGTCACAGTTCAGAACAGAAATAGTACTCTTACTCAATCAGGGGCCGGGTTCAGTTTAGTCGGTGGAGCAAGCCATAAACGTATAACAAAAAACACAAGTCTGTTTTAATTAGTATAGCCGAACCCTCTCATTTCTCTGTTTTCAGGGCTATGGGTTCCCCGTGTCGCAGCTGTTTGACATGCTTCTGGAGATGAGAGAGCAGTACTCGGAGATACTGCTCAAGAGGTGGAACATCACCTTCAGGTTTGGATTTAATACATTTAAAACGCAGAGAAAAATCAAGATGAGTTAGAATTACTTCAGAATATCGGTGAGTTCCACTAGTTTAGATTTACTTACATATTAGGCCTAGATTATTTGACTTGTTTCAGTCTTGTTCTTGCAACAGTTTAGTACGGCCAACTGAGTGTGAATTCACCTTTTTACTGATTTCTCTTCACACTCTGTGAATGTTCTGACTGGTGTTAAAAGATTAAGCCAGTGCAATAAAAAAATAGAATAATTGAAAAATTGAAATTTAACTTGATTGATGATGATGATTTTTCCAAAAAAATGAAAGAAAGAACTATATTATATTTTATTGAAATTAGTCAAATAATTTAAGCCTAATAATTCCATATAATATCTGAACTAATATTATGATTTAGTAGACTTGATATGCCTCTTTTTTGGTGAAAGCATTCTTATTTTGAAACCAGCCCAGTTCAGTAGTGCACTGTTTAGAGCTCAGGAATCGAACCCACAACCTCAACATTATACCACTTTGCCACCATTCCAACTCTCTTTGGATATCAATTATCAGAGATTATACTCTGACCTTAACCAGTAACAGCCCTATCGTTTAGTGTCCCCTGACAAACCAACTGTATCTCCTCCATGGACCTCTCAGTGACCCCTTGTTTTCTTTACCGTCCACTTGCTACACTTTGTTCTGCCCTGACCTTCCTTTATCCCGGACCCAAATGAACTGACTTGTGGGAAAAGCTGGTGTTTTGAAGTCTTTTTTTACGATCGTCGGGAGAGAGGAAGCGGCGTCCTTCGAAAGGCTCGACTCGGTCCATTGTTTTGGGCAGACCAGTAGTTTTTAGTGAGAGAGGAGATGGAGGGTTGAATGACACCAGAGGGACTAGGGACAGGGCAGTAAACAAACATGGGCACTTCCTCCGCTCACACAATCAAGTCTGCGGAATTTCTACCATCAAATAACTGAAAATGACCTCTCTGTGTTACTGTGGGGCGTTGTTCACGGTCCACCCCACCTCTGGCCCATAGTTGCTGGGTTAGACTTTCGTCCACCCGGTTGTTAAACAAAGAAAAACTGGATGACATCATAATAATTTCTAGTGAGAAATTCATTGTTGGTTGGTCAACTTAAACACAATTTACAATTTTATATCTGTTGTTCATATATTCTCATTTGGGGAAGCAGTCGCAGATCAAACTTGATTGTAGATGACTTGGAAAACTAAAGGTATGATCAGAATCATCAGAAAGGCAGTTTTTTTCTAGTTGAGTTGAGAAAATCTCTAGAAATGATGGAAAAATCCGGAAAATTTTTGTTTTTTTTCCCCACAGACAGATTCTGGACCAGGATAACTTCAGTCCCATCCCTGTATCTACAGAGGAGGAGTTCGGACACTACACCTCACAGTTCCCCTTACAGGACCCCGAACTGGAAAAGGTATAACAAAGACCATTTGAGGCGTAGACTTTTTGACCTGGTGGTAAAATATGCCACAGGTCAAGCTCTACATAAATAAATGTGCTTTTTCCCACAGTTGCCTTTTCCAAAGAAGCTCCCATTTTCTGAGTTCGTGCCAAAAGTCTATTGTCAGCTCAAAGAGTTTATCTACGCCTGCCTCAAATACTCTGAGGATCTGCATCTCAGGTACGCCACATTGCAATTCTATTTTTTACACCATTGGATTTCGATGGGATGTTGGGTTTAGCCTGTTCAGTTGTGACTCTTCTATACAAAGATGTTAGTCTGGACTCCCATTGATTGCATTCCATTTCAAGGAGTTAACCGATGTCGCGAACAGCTCCTGATTGGTCCGTCCACAAAATTGCAGAGACGTGATTGGCTATGAGCAAGGGACCAGTCCTCACTTTAAAAAATAAATAAATAAAAAAAGTAGGCGGGGCTGGTATACCGGGCTATGTACAGGTAATGAGAGTGAGAGAACCAACAGTAACACAAGGAGGACATGCAGACTCCACTCTAGCTCCCAGTTGCCTCACAGTAACCCTTGTGTGTCAGACAGGTGCTGCGTCTCTCCACTTTACTGCACTTACTCAGGTATTTCCTTTCATTTGGCTTCCACTCGAGACTAAACTGAAGACTTTACACCAGTGACACTTTGAAAACACAAAAAGACTAATGCTGTTAATGAGGACTTTCCCCCATTTCAGAGGAACACTTACTTCTCTCTGAGGGGAGTCTGCATGTCCTCCCCGTGTCACTGTGGGCTCTCTCCTCTTCCTCACACCTTCCAAAGACATGCATGTTTAGGTGAAGTGTAGAGTCTAACTGTCCCAAAGTGAATGTGTGAGGGATTATTGTCAGCTGTACGTGTCAGTATCCATGTCCATTGTTGTGTACCCCACTTAAGGCCCAAAGTTGCTGCTATAATATGGATATCCATCTATCCATAGAGAGGAGGGACAGTGAATATATGGGACGTGTACAGAGGAGGGATAGTGAATATATGGGACGTGTACAGAGGAGGGACAGTGAATATATGGGACGTGTACACAATTATAAAATTTTTTGGTATCATCAAAGCTTTTTTCCTGCAGATTCAGTCCCATCCACCTCGTCCCAGCCCCAGACGCCGACAGAAAGACGAGCGTCCCGTAAAGAGAGCACCGAGTCTCAAAGTGGGACGTCCCCGACAGACTGCACCACGCTCCAGGTTCGAAACATCACCCCCGCCCTCAACAAGAAGGAGCTGCTCAAGAAACACTTCGGACGATTCGGGAACGTCAGACAAATTTATGTGAGACCTCAAAGAAACTCGGCCACAGTGCACTTTGAAGATCATGTAAGTACAATACATCTGCCATACCTCATATAGGTCCACACAGGCGACGAGTAGGGCTGCCTCGTCCACACAGACGAAGAGTAGGGCTGCCTCGTCCACACAGGCAAAGAGTAGGGCTGCCTCGTCCACACAGACAACGAGTAGGGCTGCCTCGTCCACACAGGCGATGAGTAGGGCTGCCTCGTCCACACAGGCGAAGAGTAGCGCTGCCTCGTCCACACAGATGACGAGTAGGGCTGCCTCGTCCACACAGACGACGAGTAGGGCTGCCTCGTCCACACAGACGACGAGTAGTGCTGTGTTTACTCTGGCTTTACTCTGGCTTTACTCTGTGTTTACTCTGTGTTAACTTTGGGTTTACTCTGGGTTTACTCTGGGTTTACTCTGGCTTTACTCTGACTTTACTATGCGTTTACTCTGGCTTTACTCTGGGTTTACTCTGGCTTTAGTATGCGTTTACTCTGGCTTTACTCTGGGTTTACTCTGGGTTTACTCTGACTTTACTATGCGTTTACTCTGGGTTTACTCTGACTTTACTATGCGTTTACTCTGGGTTTACTCTGGCTTTAGTATGCGTTTACTCTGGCCTTACTCTGGGTTTACTCTGGGTTTACTCTGACTTTACTATGCGTTTACTTTGGGTTTACTCTGGGTTTACTCTAGGTTTACTCTGTCTTTACTCTGGCTTTACTGTGTGTTTACTCTGGCTTTACTCCGGGTTTACTCTGTCTTTACTCTGTTTGTAGGCCTCAGCTGCTAAAGCCAAGAAGAAGGGTCGGATGCTGTTCAAGAATGAGTTGCTTTTGTTATGGCAGAGGAAGAGACATGGTAAATATGGCGTTTGAATGAGCCTCTCCAACATCACTGTCCCTGATTCTGAGTTTGTGTTTCATGGTTTAGGTCCAGGAGACAAAGGCGGGGTCCGAGGCGCGTGTGGTCAGCAGCAGCCGGACGAAGAGGAGCCCGAGGAGCATGACTCGCCCCAGGTCTCTCCTCTGAAGAGGCCTCCACCGCGAGCCCCTACGCTCACCAGCTCGGTCACATTCGGGTAATACACATGGGTTTTCTGGAGTATTTTTTGTATTACTGACGACTGATTGTAAATGAATATTATTAACTATTACACTTTTACAAGATATACACGTTATACCAAGATACTGCATTATCACATTTATCATGGTAGATGAAAATGAACACCCTTCAGGTTAAACAGTGGTACTGCAGTTGAATTTTCCCCAAAAAATATGTCCTGGTACATGTCTCTGTGTCAGGTCCTCAGGCTCTGATAGGCCCTGGTCTCATTCAGACACACACCTGTTGTGACTCAGGAGGTTCATTCACCCCAGACCTTTACCAGCCTCTTTTCTCCACCAGGCTCACACCACATTCACCCCAAACCTCCACCAGCCTCTGTCTCCACCAGACTCACACCACATTCGCCCCAAACCTTCTCCAGCCTCTGTCATTTTGGCTGTGGGTTCTGTTTACTTTAACCAATTAACCTTTACCTCAATGCTAATATTGTATTCACATTACTTAAAAACATTACATGAAACCTCATTCGGCTAAACCAGCTAAATTCTCCTTAGAAGAGATATTACAGTCCCCTTTGTTCGGGGTGCCAGTCTTTAGAATGTATTCAAATTCTGCTGGATTTGCATTGAGTGGACATTGGCAGGTTTCTATTGTCAATCAAGGCTTCCCAGTTTAGCACAGGCTTTGTTCCCTCTGGGGCCAATCAGGCGGAGAAGGTATTATAGGGTTAAAAAAATGGCACATCATTTGAGATATTCTAGTCTTTGATTACCTTTGTGCAGGTGGTCCGGGCCGTTCAGAGCCACCTGGATGGCCGTCTGAGCGTCTGTGTTCTGGGTTTTCAGCAGCTCTATGGTCTCCCTCAACTCGGCCAACTCTGACTCCTGAAAAGAGGATGGAAAATGAATTATACAAGACAATATAATATACATAATTAGAAATAGGGGTGGGCGATAAAAATATAATATGATTTTATTAGGATCAAGATCAAGATTTGATCACAACTAATGTTATCAGTGTCTTCATGAAACCTAATACATTCATGAAGAACTCTACAGTAAATATGATGATGAAGAGCAGAGCATAAATGAACGCACTGTATCATGATTCAACGAGTTTTATCGTTAACAGTTGTTCATATTGATTTTAATTGTAACAAAAGAGATTCTGATTTTGGGGTTTATTACAAATGGAAATATTCTTAAAGAAAGGGTTAGATAGAGGGGTTTCAGGACGAGAGGTCAAGAGACACATAGAACATACACCTACACACGGACATACACCTACACACGGACGTACACCTACACACGGACGTACACCTACACACGGACATACGCCTACACACAGACATACACCTAAACACATACACCTGTCTTGTCTTATCACCCTTCCCAAAGTGTTGTGTTGTATCATATTTTTATTTTTTTATAATTAAAAAAATGGAAATAAATGGAATTCATAGCTATATTGTTTTTTAGGTATGTACTTTTTTAAATTGTTACAGAGGAACAGGTCTTAGTAACATTCTGTTGCATCTTCAAAGAATATATGTCTGGTATTTAATTTTCATTATAAAACATACACTCAAATAAATACACAAAATACTCTTCATATTTACCTTTTGTTCTGCGGTCATGGTGAGACTCTGCAGGCGACATGTCATGTTACTGAGGCTCTTCTCAAAGGCTGCTACAAGATGTCCCTGTGTAGATATACAGTAACAACAGTCTCAGTGTTAGGCTTCAGGCGAGGTTTTATCACGGGAGTTTACAAAGTAGTATAGTTCAAATCTCCATCTCGACTGATTATAGTGTTATCAAAAGAAGCCAAATAAATATGCATTTAGCGGTCATCAGTACATGCGTGAGAAATAGGACTTCAATTGGAAAAAAGCTCTGTTTCTGATATTGTGCGTCTCCTGTCCGTCTCGAAAATACAGACTTCATATCGTCTAATAATGTGAAAATCTTAAAAAGAGCAAATGATAAATTTAAAATATATTTGGCTCACGTTATCATGGAATCCTAATCTATTATGTGAACGCAAAAATAATTGTCTGATGCTGAATGAGATACAAGGAGATTCATAAAATGGATCCCAACTACCGGTACTTGAGGCTGGGACACACTAAAAGATAACAATTTAGCTAATTCACAAAGTGACGCAATGGAGCCAGTTCCAGCTACTTTGGGCCTGAGGTGGGATCAACTTCACAGGGCTGAGGCTTAGACACTGACTGACAAACTCTCACATTTGTTCATTATTGGTCAATTTAGGTTCACTATTTCACCTACACTCAGGAAGTAGGAGGAAGCCAGAGTTCCTTCACGTATTTGCTTATAAATGGCTCAACCATCTTTAGTATATTTTATAAGTTACCAGCTCATTTATTAAAAGTCTATTTGAAGACCATATCACATCCACCCACTGCTGATTTGCTTCTCGGTCTCTGGCTGCGTCCTCAAAGTTCATAACCTTTTTCAAATGCCAACTGTTCAAATGCATTTCTTCAAAACCTCGTCTTGGTCCAACTTCACCCGCTGCCCACCTGTCAGCTCAGAGGGAGACCAATGGACCATCTGCACAGCCACAACACCCACAAGACAAGGCCCAGAATCAGTGCTCGAAGATGGGATAGTTATTGTGTGGGTGGTCCTCGTGTGGGATGCCGGGCATAAGGTTTACTATGGGGCAGTAGAGTGAAGCCAATGAGAGACAGATAACCTGACTGACCTGCTCGCTAACACATTATCTTTTTATTCCTGTTTATGTTCATCAATATTCCATCATTATTATTATTCACAGGCTCCTCAGAGTTCACAGGAAGTAGTCCGGGATCTGACTGAAGCGTGTGGACAGTATGTGGACGTCCTGAGGCATTGATCCATGTCAGGGCCATACTCCATATCAGTGACATATGGAAGAGTCATATTGGACATTCTTCTGCATGAACATGTGTTTTCTGTTGAACTGATCAAGAACTGAAACAGAACTGTTAATATCCCTGATGAAGTCTCAGTTTGGTCTCGGGATATAAATGGAGGAGATTGATCCATAAAGCTATGTAACAGTAACTCTACTTCAACCAATATTGAAAAGCAGTATTAGGATTGAGGAAGCACAGCAAGGCTGTCTGGTATGTTGCTTATAAAACCATACAACAGGCCATATTAAAGCTTGATTACCTAAGTCTCAAATATGTGATACTATAAGCCATTGTTTTGAACACATTCCATATAAGAAAAAGCTCGAGTTGGCACAAAGTATCTTTACAATATAACCAAATCTGATGTGACGTCATACTCATTCCTGGAAATGTGATAGCTCTAAATCTTATAGGTGCCTGTGCTTTGTAGAATAGAACACTAGAATCGCATTGGTTTGTAATAAAATATATTTCGCCACCATCATCCCAGCACTTTCTATAGGCTACAACTTGTGAAACAGCTGTAGCCGGGCTTAACTGTGAAAGTACCATAGGCCAGCCCACTCTGAGTTCTCCCATCATCAAGCATTGACCCTTAAGTTTGACCCCATATGAACATGTCCATTCCATTTGAGTCTGCAGGTCTCTCTGTCTTCTTGTTTGTGACGCCCACAGAGCAGGCTCAGCAGCAGTCTAGACTCATCTCACTCAAGATGGCCTCATCTGTTTTAGTTTGATGCTGTCTGCTCGGTGCAGGGGGAGGAGAGTGGTGTTTGAAGCCCACTGGTTTGAGACAAAAGGCTCCTCGAAATATATAAAGACAGTTAAAAAACATAATACAATTAAAAACACAACAATAAGATTAATTAAATTTAAAAAAGAAAAGTTTGAAGATAATAACCACATTCAGTGTCATATGCACAGCTAAACAGAACAGTTTTCAGCCTGGACTTAAACATTGTAAGAGTAGAGGCCAGGGTATATGTGTTATATGTGTCATATGTGTACATTTGTACATGTGTATATGTGTTATATGTGTATATGTGTTATATATATGGGTTCGTTCGGGTAATTCTTAATTAAAAAGTCATTAATCAGTCAATAATGTAATGGTGCACGGATGAGTACCGTGTTCACCAGTACATCATGACCCGGGCTATAGCCTACTTTGAGCGCACTGAATAAACACTTTGAATCGCGACATCGTCAGGATTCATTTACATTTGGGTCAGAAATAAAACTAGACTCTTTACATAAACGAGTCTAGATGTTGTTTACCTTGAGTCGACGCCATTTCGCCGTGATCAGAGCGGCGTTAAATCACGACACGCACCGGGACCCCGCACATCACTGACCTCCCTCAGCCCGTGGTGATCCGCCTCTCCCCGGGCTGCAGCAGCGTGTCATGGCCGTGTTTACACCGCTGTCCTCGGTTCTGGATGTGGTCTCCTCATGGTTACAAATCCATCTGTGCCCCGCTCACAGCCGGGTTTGTGTCTCTGCAGAGGCGGGTCCAGAGCGCTCTCTGGCGGCAGATGTGGCCCCTCTCTGGGTCTGTTACGTAAGGAGCCTGGAGCGGTCAGATGATGGCTGCATCATCATCATCATCATCATCATCATCATCACTGAGGAGGATTATTACTGAGAGGAAGAGGAAGAAGAAGAGGAGAAAACAGCCCACAGAGGGTCTCAGAGTCTCATTTAAACCCTTATAATACAGCCCACAGAGGGTCTCAGAGTCTCATTTAAACCCTTATAATACAGCCCACAGAACCATCATAAACATGATCAATGCTTTATTAGGTGTTGTGATGTGAAAGACAGTTTGACACAGTGATATACAGCATGCTCTCAGGAAGCATCGCCCCGGTGCATTCTGGGTGTTTATTCTCGTTCATTGATTTTTAGCACACACATGACGTTATGCTTAGATCTAATCAGCCCTCCACTGCAGACGGGGCCTGCGTGTTTTTATTCAATCCTTATAATTCACAAATGCCCTTACGTCTGCTGCTAACGCCCTCTGTCTGAGGACATCAAACATCATGAACAGTCGTCAGGGAGAGTTGACCGTTGGGTGGGTGACAGAGTGCTCCTGTAAACGCAGTATTAGGGGCGGGCGATGTGGTGAAATACCACGATTTTATAAACGCCAAGAGCTCACCACCATCTGCTTTCAATGTCTTTATAAAACCCTTTAACCAACAATTCAATACATCAAATTCATCGTGATCCTGTTGTTAACACAAACACTGTATCACAGTTCAACCATCTTCACCAGATCACCAGCTCACCAGATCACCAGCTCACCAGCTCACCAGCTCACCAGCTCACCAGCTCACCAACTCACCAGATCACCAGCTCACCAGCTCACCAGATCACCAGCTCACCAGATCACCAGATCACCAGATCACCAGATCACACGCCCCAGTTCAATAGTGTTTCCCCTGAGTTTTTGTGACGAGTTCGTTTTCACAGAGCTGTGTAGAGCAGATTAAACTGTTCCTGAAATCATCGTCTGAAAAGATGTGGAGGAAACAAAAACAGATCCAAAAATATGAATCAAAAATGTCGTCTGTAGGATTCTGAAAATAACATTTTAAAAATTCTTAAAACTGACCTGTTCTCTGATGTATCTGACCTGTTCTATGATGTATCTGACCTGT
>JAVQKC010093691.1:0-10185 GCA_036025475.1 Philypnodon macrostomus
TGGTGGTCGGAGGGGCCGTAGGCGCAAACTGGCAGCCACGCTTCCGTCAGTGTGCCCCAGGGCAGCTGTGGCTACATAAGTAGCTTACCACCATCAGGTGTGACTGTGGAGTGAATGAATAATACAAAAAAGATATGTAAAGCGCTTTGGGTGTCTTGAAAAGCGCTATATAAATGGAATGTATTATTATTATTATTATAGTATGGTTAACTAGTCAAATTTCACAGTGCAGCATTCATGTTTTTAATGACCATGGCTGGCCAACCTGATGACACCTCCATCCTTTTCTCCTCCCTGTATACCTCCTGTCTAATTAACCTCGGGCCAGAAGAAAATCAAGTGCCACTTCTTGCTTCAGCTTGCCACGCTATTTATTAGACTACTCACCTTGATACCAGTTAAAGGCAAATTTCGCAATGCTTGGCTTTTGAATCTCATCTCCCTATTCATCATTCCTCATTCTGTCATTAAGCAAATGGCGTGTGTCCCCTGCTGCCAGCCCTTTTTCATGTGCTGGCCCTCCTTTTATTGAATCCTCTTGGTCCTTAAAAGCTTTGGCAGTACTTCTTTGCTTTCGATCTTTTTGTGCCTCGCTACTGCTCCAGCCACTGAACAGGAAATTCTTCATTTTGAGGCAAAAGGAAGGCAGGATAAAACAAGTCGCTGTGATTGCATTTGTCATTTCAGATGCAGGACATGCAGGGAGGACAGGGAGAAAGAGAGAACAAAATTGGGGATGACGGTGAGCTGCAGTCGTTGGACAGCAAGGAAGAGGTTGTTAACTGTGTTTTATGTGAAAACCAGTGAACCTATGGGAAACTATTATTGAGCCTCACCCTGCAGTAGCATGATTCAATGGTAACCAGTGGGCAGATTTACAAGTCCATGTTTTACACAGGTTTGGACAAGAGGAAGAGCTGGGTTTAAGAGATGTGGAGATTCTCTTTTCACATCACAAGAATGGATCAGGAATTAGTACATCAGATGGACAGCTTTTGTTAGATGTTTTGGAGAAGTCAGAGAGAAAGCCAGATTGGGACGGTTTGGACATGTACAGATGAGGGATAGTAATGTATTAGATTAGAGGAGGCCTAGAGGAAGACCAAAGAGGAGATTTATAGATGTAGTAAAGGAGGACATGAAGTTAATTGTGTTGGAGAAGAGGATGCAGAGGGTAGGGTTCGATGGAATTTGTCAACCATGGAACCTCTACAATGGAACAGCTAAAGAAAAAGAAGCTGCCCTAGTTAGAGATAGTGAATTCTATTTTGTCTTGTTTTGGATCACTGTAAAAAGAATAGTTCCATTCTCACAACAAAAGCCTACGTCTTGGTTATTTATAGCTCATCTTTAGAAGACTCTCTTTCACTGACCTTACTCATAAACCAGCCATAACCCAGAATCCACAACTCATTTTTTTTTTTTTTTTACTGACTGGCGGCCTATTGTCTGACTAAGCACAAGTGGCAAATGGCATATGGTCTGGAGCACAGGGCAAAGGGCTTCTCCAAACTCTGTGCATGTTCTGTTACAACGTTTGGAGGCTGTTGTTGGAGTGTGAATGGCATCAGACAGGCAGGTTTTTGTAGCACGGAGGCTCCTCGGGTGATCGTAGTATTGCCACATCTTCTGTCCTGAGCCTGGAACTCAGTGTGAAAGGTGTGACCAACAGAACGTAACAGCGGGCAATGGGAGAAGGGTAAATAATACAAATAAGTGGTAAAAAAATTTTATCTTATGTTGGGTTTGTGATATATTATGGTGTGTGATAGATTTCTTCTTCATCCAACATGACTCATTGTACTGGTAATGGTTAGTAGGTTTGGATTTTTGGAGATGCCACATCTCTGTCAGTGTGCCCTATGGCAGATGTGGCTTTAGTTTACCATCACAAATGTGTGACAGAAGTGAATGAATAATAGTTTAATCTAAAAGTAAAGTGCTTTATTGTTTACATTTTTTCATGTCATGTCTAGTTTTATAACATGAAGAACTAACATTATTAATTTAATATTACAAATTGGGGTTGGTTATAAATATGAACACTGGCATTGTTACAATAAATATGAGGGTGAAGAGCAGAGCATAAATGAGTGCACTGCAGCACAATTCAGCATGAACTTCCCAGATTAGCAGATCGTCATAGCTTCAATATCACAAAATCTTTGATCGCCCTAATTACAAATACATTTTACTCCCTGCATTTGTAGATGTAGTTTGTAGTGTCCTGAAACTACTTGTGTAAATGTGATAGACTGGAGGTGATTTGGGAAGATCATATCCTTGTTCAGGGGCGCACTCTCTCAGTCCAGCTGTTTGTGAGGCACAGATGGAGGGATGTTTATTGTGTATATGCATCAGGCATGTGCACACATATGCACACAGGCAGACAACCATTATAGACGTATGCCTTCATACACACAGACAGACTCAATTAATCTTCTGCTTTTCTATATGAGTATGGCTGGTCTTTTGAAACAGCTTTTTATACACAGAAAAATCTATGTATAAATAATCGAGTTTTTGCATAATAGTGCCAGCAGCAAGACAAACAAACAATATTAAGAACATAACCTATTATTTGCCAATGTAATGAGCACTGAGTGTATTTGAGAAATGGCTTGACTGTGAACCAGGGCAATAGGAACTACTGCTGTCTACAGCGCTCTACCATCGGTGTGGGAGTCTGAGCCAAGCGCGCCACAGTCTCTGAGGCATGTTGACTCGGATCACTGTGGCAGATGAGTGCCACGGTAACGGCTTTAGATGGGGTTACATGCTCGGGGAATAGCAGGGCAGCCCAGAACGCCAGCAGATGTAAAACTGCAAAGGACAGGACCTCTAGCACAGAAATGGGACAAAAGAAATACTAATGCTTCTATGACTGCACCATATATTGCAAATGTATTGTTGTATTGCTGTTATATGCAAAACTAGTACTGCAGGAAACTCAATTACCGTAATTGAATGTTATCGCAATTGATAACACACCTAGTTAAACCATATGTTTCTTATATGATGTAGCCTACAATACCACATGGACTCCCCGCTTATTTCCTTGTGCTACTTCCACTTCCTAGCTCATATTATGCAAAAGATTTTTATCCTGCAACTATATATAAAAGGCTGAAAAACTCCAAAGGCCAAATCTCTGAAGGGTAAATGTTTTTGACCTAATTTACTGCCCATCAAGGCAGCTAAGCAAATATCTAAAAAATATTCAAAGTAGATAAACAGAAGAAGATCCTCGTAAATTAGGATTGGGTACTATATTGTACTCAATAACCCATAAATGTTACGGTTTGTTTTTACTTGTTTTATCCTCACCCGCTCTTTCTGGTCGGGGTCGGGGTGACTGTCGCATTCCAGCAACTATGGGACTCAGGCAAAGTGATAATATAATAACATGCCTGTCCTAATCCCAACCTGAAAAGATGCTGTACTGTTAGGCTTGTTTTTCTTGGACTTCTGGCAGATGTTGTTTGATAGAATACAACAGCTTTCTGCCCACATTGCTGCAATGCCTTCAAAAATCTCCATATATCTTTGACAAACACTGGGCATTTGGCCATTTCAACCACATGGAACATAAGACGCGCATAAGCCTGGAGACATATTTTTGATCATGAGGAGCGTAAATCTGCTCACATGCTGTAAATCCAGATTGATGGAGATTTTTTTCTTGTACATGACAGTTATCAATCTCTAGTGGTATGTCAGACCCACAGTGGCGATTGTTTGCTGGATTTCCCATTGATTTCATTTATCTTCTATCTGTTCTGGGCATGTGTTGAATTGTGAATGTGAAGAGAGAATGATTATAGATGGTTTATCAAGCATCTGTGAGGATATTGCCTTATGCACACCCCTGTAAGCAAGGCTATTCTGCACCAGGCGGGCTGCACAATACATGTCAAATTTATCACTATCACAACATCAGCAAAAGCAATATTCATATGGCAAGAAACTAAATGTATTACAACAATGTTTTCATCTTACATTAAAAATAATGATTGTCCAATTCATTAAATAAATGTAAATGTAATAATAAAAAGGCTTCGATTAATCTTGATTTAGTCCCCGGTTTAGTCTTTGTTTAGACCTAGTTTGGTTTGGTTTTGTCACAGTACTGGCTTAAGCCCTGGTCTTTAGGTTTTCATTTAAATCCAGAATATACAAATTCACCTTGATAACTTTAGCTGTAGTCACTAACTCACCATGTCAAACACAACACACTGAAATATCATTTTTGCAATCTTCAAGATATGTATGTATAACAGCCCTATTCCACACATACTAACAACCACCAGATCATCCGTATTTCATGTAACACATTGTGGATATTTAAACAATTTATTGCACATCATCACGGCTTGATTGCAGTGTCACCTACGAGCCAACAATAGGTTTGGGATTCATTTGTTAAATTGACACTGACCCATATGGCAATTGATGTAAGGCACAGATTAAGCCCCCTTTCATCTTCAGACATGATGCAACATGACAGGCTATCCACACTGCACACATCTGGTGACCACTGTTCAAATCATAGGGTTTCCGAACTATATGTCAACAGTGACAGGGCAGGTCTGTGTGCCTTATTGAAGATGATATCAAGGTTTGAGTTGTGATGAATAAGAGTCGCTGTGACTGGTTGTATCAAAATTGGCAATAAATGCCATAACAGACACCAAACAGCCAATAAAAGTGCCAATGCAACATTTGTTATTTCCATGATTGTCGATTGCTTTTTGGCATAGAGAGTTTGACCAAAGTTACATTTCAGCAGATAGTCCATGATTTGCTTGTCAAAACTGGGCACAGATCAAAACGTACACTAAAGTGAGCTAAACCAGGACTCAACCGGGGCTAAAAAGAGGAATAAGTAAAGATTACATCTGACTTTTTTATTTTTGTTAAAATATTTTAGAAATATTATAACTATAAATAGCTAGAAAGATATTCCGTTTGCTTATATTTCAATAATAATACATTTGCAAAATATAGTGCAGCCATAAACATGTGCTCTGTGCTCAGAATAACGTTTTATGATAAGAAAGAAAACCTGAACATGTTGTGCATTTTAAGTCAAGTGCACAGAGGCCGTGATCCTATTGTGAACTATTCATCTCAGGTGCATCAGGGAGCCTGGCTCCATTTGACGGCTGCTTTCCATTTTGTTTTCTCAATGAGCAAAACCTCTCAAAGAAAAGTGGGCTTTGTGGAGATTATTTTTCATTTTATAACGTCATTTACCCTTATGCTCCGTTTGTGAAAAGACTGGCAACAAGTGACACAGAAGGAAAAAAGTGATATTCCTTCTTTATGTTTAAATACATCGCAGTCAGCATTTTCTTCTATGATTTTGCCCCTCTCTGTCTTTCTCATTTCTATCACTCCGGATCTTTATTAAATTGAATCTCTCGCACAAAGCCCATTACAGCTATATGTCCCTGCAGCAGTTGCAGAGAAACTCAGCCATTGGCCATTCACTAGACTAGCCTACAATAGCCCTAATCACTGGATCAGTAATCCCCTGTACTTGAGTCCCAATGGCACAGTAAGATGTGAAGTTACTGCAATGATCTGGCTTCACTGTGTCCACAGACAAAAGTCTTTCTCAACAGCAACGACTGTATATTGTATGACATAACGTCTAGATTGCAGTGTTGGGCTTTATGTGCAACTGACCTATAGGGCAAACCGTTTTGTGTGTTTTTGGGGAAAAAATGCAACAGTTAGTCAATTGATAATATACCCTTTCCTACGCTTTGTGAATTCATTTTGGTGACTTCTAGATTAGCAATATACTTTTTTATAGTAATAGTAAAAATCTCTCAGCTGAAAAACCTCTGAGTTGATGCAGATGCCATCAAGGCCAACCACACCCACATCACTGCTACAGCCAATCATAGAAAGTTGTAGCGGGGTAGGGTTTTTCTCAGGTCCTGAGAAGGCCAGTGCCTCAGCATACAGGATTACACAAAACATGTATCAATGAAATACAATACTACTCTGTATGTTTTTGATGAGGAAACATTATTACATGGTAGAAATCTCACATTTTTGTTTTATTGTCTTGCATTTATGTAGTAAGCCATTGCTATTTTAGGATAAATACAAAATCTTGACAGGCCGGGCAGCCCCATGTTCCCAAATATTGGATCACAGTGCAGTCGGCCTTACAGCTCCTCGCTCTCTGGACTGGGACACATTGATCCATATATTTTTGTTGGTCTGATTCAAATGAGGCTAGTCTCTACAGCCTAGGCGATCCTTGCCAAAGCCGCCTGTGTGTGCAGAAACAGCGGCTCCATCACGACTGATTGGATGTGACAGTTCACAGTCGCCGGGCCACTGAAGCATCATAACCTTGTAAAACTAGTGTAGGGGCAGTCTAGCATGTACAAGATGAAGGCAAGGGAGGAAGAAAAATATGAATATTAGCATAATTCTTGATGCAAATAAAACACATGTGACCATAAATGCACAAAGCTAATGTGTAAGATAAAACCTCTGGAGACTGGCCATGTTTATAGACAATGTGGCAAATAAGATTGTAGTCAACATTGTATATACAGTACATAATCGCTGGAACTTGATAAACAGTATTGTTTAATGGGCCAATATGAAACAGGGTCTGCTGACAGTCTAATGAATGATGTCAAAGAGGAGTATAAATGATACACTGTGTGCCGTCAATCTTTTTTTTTTTTACACCTCATTTCGTATGCATTCCTCTATCACCGACTTCCTTCCCATTTTCTATTGAATGACAAAATACTACTATATAGTGACGGCCTTTACCTCCAATGAAAGACAAAAGTAAACCCACATTCCCCTCCAGATGTTTACTCTGTATTGTTATCCGCCATGAATTCCACATTGACGAGTGAAGACCAATCAATGGGGGCTCCACAATAAAGACTACATAATGTAAAATGAAAAGTATATTTATCCCCAGATTAGACATGATTACAACAATTGCCTACTTTCACTTTTTGCACTACAGTGACGTGATCCTACACCAGTACATATACATCTTCCAGCCCACCGTGCCCATGAGTGAGAATTAAGTGAACATGATGTGCCTGTTCATCCGTGACCCTCCTCTGTTTTTTCCCCTCGATGGTTAATTCGTTGTTGTGCTAATGCCGTCTTCGTGGTGCCTAGCTCTTGCCATTTCACACTTGGCTACGTCAAACCTGTGGGCGGTGGCTCCAAGGCGGCCGTCCGGTTCCCTGCCTCCTTGTGCAAGACGTGAGATGAAATATTGAAGACTTCTATTATCGACCATTGGGATATAGCCCATGCCTGTCCTTTAATTTTATTTTTCTCCCTTTTTTGTCTTTATCTCTGTGGTATTGCTTTATTCTACCCAGCATGCCATGCAAAATCAGGGAAAGGCAACCTCATCTGGACCCATGACAGAGCTAATCCATCGCAGCTGTAGAATGAAAAGGGCTGTTTGGAGTGAATCCATTGCAAAAGGCCTCAATGGAAAGCTTCTCTCAGGATGATGATGCTGGTGCCCTTTCGCAGTCTTGACAGAGTGACAATATGGAATAAAAAAAGGAGCCCACTGCCTTAGCTGTATTTGTAAGTGCAGTGGATAGTAGGGAATAGAGGTACAGTGCTAAAGATGTACAGATGAAGAAGTGACCACTGCATAGGTATGTTTGGAAACTGGACAATGCATTTATACATATGAGGTGGTAGTGAGGACAAACTAAACAGCAGAATGGGGGACAAAGAGAAGCTTTGAGCATGGCATGGTTGTTGGAACCAGACTGGTGGGTTTGAGTATTTATACCTGATTACCTATTGTGAAACTGTCTATACGGATTGCAAAGAATGGTCCAAAAAAAGAGAAGAATTTCAGGGTAATTTGAAACTATAGAAAGGCACAGTAACTTCATCTTCGTCACAACCAAGGTCTGCAGAATTCTACCTTGAATAAACTGTGGCCACTTTATTAGGTACTTAGGCCTTATAAAGGGGCTAGTGAGTGTAATTTCACTCAGAACTGCCGAGGCTAAATCCTGACTTCCTTTAAAATAAATAGTTTCAATGATTTGTCAAGGCCTACAAGGAGTCTCATCAAAGTCACTTTACGTCCACGTCCTTTTCTTTCACTGTGGGACACATTTTATTCCAGCCCATTGTAGTGCTGACTGCTGCAGTCGCCATGCACTGTATAAAGTCCCATCGCTAAGCTGTAAGTGGATAGGCTTTGGGTCCTTTATGCATAAAGGAGCTTAAGTTCTAAAATTGCTCTCAAATGGGCAAAGTTTGTGCAAAGTCAGTGCAAATTCCACCCTCAATTTCAGGCAGTTTGTTTCCAGAAAAAAGCCACTCAACAATGAACTGAAAAAATATCACACAATTTTTTAAATGGGATTCTAGATGAGGATATTTTTTATTGGTTGCTATATTTACTGTGTAGCTGACAATGTAGATGCCTTTCAGCCATTGGGTAAGCTAGTCCCAAAAATGAGCTCAGAATTCTCATAGAAGCATTATTATAAAATGTGTACCGCTTACATATTGCTATATACTAAGGCTGCACAATTTTAATGGTCGCAATTAGCAAATCGCAAAGGCTGCAATTCTTTAGGCAATATAATATCCTCTGCACATATAATATAATATATGTAAATCTTTTTCGTCTTCCTCTTCCTCTTCGGATAATATGATAAAAGAAGCACTTCACGTTTCTCAAGGTCCACAGTGCTACAGATATAATATATTAATTAAGGTATTGTTTGGGTGACTCACGGTATATTATGTTCCAAAGGCATCTTTGACCCTGTCTCACAATGGTACAGAATCCCTAGATCCAATATAATATTTTATCAGGTCATCCAGCAAAGCAGCCAGCCAATCAAACTAACTAGCCAACTCACAAATGAACATGTTCCTGGTGAATGAGTGGAGGAATTTCTCACTTTTATTTCAGTTGCATTTGCATGACCTTAAAATACTGTACAAACAAATGTATGCAGTGAACTAAATCTAAATCATGGCAATATCTTATTAATAGAATTGTTCACCACATTATTGTTAAATTTCCAACAGCCCATGCATTCACTATCCAATAAAAAGTTACTGTACATAGTAGCGCTCATATAAAGCTCTTGCTGAGATTTTTATTGGCTTTGAAAGAAAAAGAAAAGTGTTTTAGTGGAGCAGGCCAAGTGAGGCTTATTGAAGAGTGTAGCAGATTACAGCTCAGTCACCGCCGTGGCCCTCATCTGTCCCTCTATCTCCCCCGCCATTATCATTCAGGGCTGGAGCGGCATCTCAGCAAGGCCACTAATAAGATGGACTCTACATATTTAACCATGGCTGGATCGAGGCTAAGGAGGAGAAGAGAGAAATCTATAAGTGATGTGTTCAAGGTTAAACAGCCAGTGCCATCTCATGTCCTCATTGACCTATTCTCTATTATTCTTTTTCACTCACAAAGTCAGGGCATTTTTTCATGGAAGGATTATTTCTGTAATCAAGCTTCCTAATCCTTCAATGACTGGGGCTGGGTTAGATAGAAAATATGAATTGGGACCTCTAGGTTTCACAGAGAATGGTCAGAAAAAGAGAAAATGTTAAGTGATTGGTAGTTCTGTGGACAAAAATGCCACAATCAAGCTCTGTAGAAAACAATCTCTGAACAGGCAACCACCTTGAAGCAGATAATAGGTAAAAATATGGGGCCATTTTCAGGCACAAGGAATAAAGTGTATTTATTTATTATTATTTATTTATTCTTTATTTAACCAGGTAAGCCAGGCAATGTGGGTTAAGTGTGACAGCGTGTGCTTGGACGGGGACTTGAACCACCGACCCTCTGGTTGAAGGGCGAGCGCATACCCACTGCACCACTGCTGCCCACAAATATACTTGTAGAACTGCTAAAGCTAAATCATCAAGAGGGAAAGCAACATCTTCAAGGTTAGGCGAGAGCCATCTCATGTCCTCATTGACTTTTTCTATTATTTTTTCACATACAGTCGGGTTGTTTGAAAATTGAAAATCAAGCTCTCTAATCCCACGATGACTGGCGCTGGTGTGACACACACATAAATATATGTGATCACATTGTTTTGTGTTTATAATTAAAGGTAATAGTAGAATAAGTTAAATGTTTAATGTGTTGAGGAGTAATATTGTGTTTCACCACAAGAG
>JAVQKC010093704.1:0-12089 GCA_036025475.1 Philypnodon macrostomus
CATCCGAAACAGATGCCCGAGCCACCTCAGCTGACTCTTCTCGATGTGGAGGAGCAGCGGCTCTACTCCGAGCTCCTCCCGAGTGACCGAGCTCCTCACCCTATCTCTAAGGGAGCGCCCAACCACCCGTCAGAGAAAACTCATTTCGGCCGCTTGCATCCGAGATCTTGTCCTTTCGGTCATGACCCAAAGCTCATGACCATAGGCCAAAATAAATCATTTAGTGAAATTATAAGTGATTGTAAAAATGTGGATTTACCAACTGTATGCACTATTCATGTAAAGAAATGTATGTGTCCTGGCCTTGAACTCTTTCCACATTGTTCAAAAACCTGATGAACTCCATGTTTACATTCAGTTTTCAGGACAACAGCAAACTGAATACCAAGTGATCGGTTACAAAGGATTTCCTCACTTGACATTAATTATGAATGTTGTGTAACCAGCTTTTTCCATAGTTGCCCTGCGTGCAGTGAAATAATCATATGGTCTATTTCCCAATCATTATCACATAGTTATGAAGTGTACATTGAGGAACATGGAGTCCAAGGGATGTGCACGAAGCTTTGCAGACACATAGCTGTTAATCTATTGTCATGGAAACTGGGTGAGCGCATCAGAGTGGAATACAAGGACAAGACGTATTGTTAGAAAAGTCTATTGAATATACTTTTATATGTTGTTAAGCAATTCTGCAGCCATTTCATTTTCATTTAGATTCTGAACTTGTTTACTAGATGCATCCCCTGACTATCCACATACAATGCACTTTGTTTTACATTTGAGCGTCACACATGAGACCTCAGAGGTGTCGGTAATGGGAGTTGCGTGAGTAAAAACAACAAAGAGATAGCCTTTTTGTATGTATTATATGGTAGGAGGGCATTTTCATTTTTTTCTTAGGCGGTATAGAAAGTGAGAACCCAGCTCTTTCTGTCTTTTATACACAACAGGACAATAATGGTGAGGTGTGAATGGGCGCGGCATGATACATGATAATGGAGATGCATCAGATTGTGCCCACTATATGTGAAGTAGTTACATAAATAAGCATATACAGGTTAAACAAGACAGAACAACCATAGCTAAGTTTCCATCCTTATATACAGTACAGACCAAAAGTTTGGACTATTGACATTGTAGATTCACACTGAAGGCATCAAAACTGAATTAATACATGTGGAAAAATATACTTAACAAAAAAGTGTCAAACAACTGAAAATACGCCTTATATTCTAGTTTCTTCAAAGTAGCACCTTTTGCTCTGATTACTGCTTTGCACACACCCATTCGCATTCTCTTGATGAGCTTCAAGAGGTAGTCACCTGAAATGGTCTTCACTTCACAGGTGTGCCCTGTCAGGGTTAATAAATGGGGTTTCTTGCCTTTTCATGAAAATAAAGAAAACTCATTGAATGAATGAGGTGTGTCCAAACTTTTGGTACATACATACATATTCATTCAGTTAAAAGCCTTTCTTACTTCTACTATTTTGCTTTTAATAATTTGTTCCAAGTCAAGAAATATCTTTTAGCTTTTACCGAGAATCTGAGACTAATTAAATGCCTAAATGTCACCCACTCTTCTTTCATTTGCAGGTGTAAATTGCCTTCAGAAAGAAACACCTGTTCCTTTAGTGAAAAAGATCTCAGTGCCACACAACAGGAAAAACGTCAGGCTCCTAAACCACCACCAATGAATTCATCTGAGCGGCAGCGGGTTTCACAACATGAAGTCAACATGAACAAACCAAGCAAAGACAAAGAGATCAAAACTGCTAGTGTCCTCCCTCAACGTGCTGTGAAAAAGATACCTCCTGTGGGCACACCTGTTTCTGATAAAAACAATAGTAAACAACCTGAGCATGTCCCGCGCACAGCTAGTTCACGAAGGAAGCCCGCACCACAAAGACCTGTAGGAGGAAGTTTGTCCTCTAAAGCGGACATTTCTCACGGACACGTCCCAAAGTCAGGACAAGCCCCTGCTGTTTATAGTTCGAATCCTTTTGAAGAAGAGGAAGATATCGATGAGCTTGCAGACCAACACACTACAGCTGCTACTGCTTCATGGCCGCCTCCTGTGCAACAAAGTGCTGAGAAAGATACCTCTTCTCAAATAAAAATCAAATCGTCAAAGGCAGCTCATGCTCCCACTCCCCCAGCAAAGAAACCCCACACATTCAGCATTGACAGAAGTCATGATACTAACATGACATTAGCTGATATCAATGAAGACAACTATCCAGCACCTGTTCAAAATACATTACACAAAGAGTCTGATCAAGAGGAGGCCATGAATAAGGATGCCCCCCCTGTCCCATCACGCAGGTAAGAGAAATCAAGTCAGAGCCCTGACATCTGCAGGGTGGGGACGTTTAGGTCTCATTCTGAGTTTTTTCAAATAGAAGTTCGTCTAAGGTGTAATTCATGAATATTGGGGGTTTACAAAATCTACAAGGGAATAATACTTATACTTATAATACTAATACTTCCTAGAATATAAATTTAAATATAATTTGAAAACTTGCAGTAAATAGTTACCTATATGACACATAGGCGCACCTAATAATAATATAATACAATTATATAGAGTAAATAAATAGTTGGGCATTTGCTTTTTATAGCATTTTTTATGTTATCTTTTGTGAGTTACACGCACGGGCCACTTTATTAGGTATAGCTAATCAACTGGCATGGTTGATTAGCTTTTGCTTTTTGCTTATGTGCAAATAAAGCACAATCACCTTTAATAATTGATTTAGTTGTGATTTGAAAAGTGTATAATCCTTATTGTGTTTTGATCTACAAAGCCCGTGTATAATGTTTTTAGTTTGTTTTTTCCTCCAGGCTTCAACCTGTGAGACCCCTAAATCCTTTGGATCAGCAGCCCGTTTCAGCCGTTCGAGGTGAAAGAGATAACAAATCCACAGGAGACATCATTACAGGTCAAGAGAGGAACGCAAAGGTATTGTTTACATTTAGTTTAATCAGATTATTTTTCTAAAAGACTTGATTAGATGTTTTTGCTCATTCTCTGATGTTCCCACAGGTCAGTGACTCGGGGCCATATGCATTGCTAACTCGGGAAGAACTCATCTCTTTGGTGCTGAAACAAGAAAAGCAGCTATCAGAGAAAAACAAAAAGATATCAGAGCTCGAGCAGTACATTGATAACTTGATTGTGCGCGTCATTGAAGAGGCCCCCAACGTCCTCATGAGCATGGCTGCTTTAAAGTAGCACATATGCTCTTCATCTGTCTTAAACGTTTGCTAAACCGGGCAAAAATATATCTGAAAAAGTCTATTTTCTGTATTTGTTAAATTGCTGTCAGCTTGTAATGTTTATGTAATATGTCTGTGTAAGACAAGCCTTAAATCAATGTTGATGAAATGCACTATTTAAAGTTTCTTGCTGTTATCAGTATTAAAGTTTACAGTTGTACATTTAACAAAAGCACTTTACTGACTGCATTGATGATCAACACAAACTCAGCTCTGTCCACTGTAATGTACCCCTTTTCTAATCAATGTAAATCTATGTTTGAACCTAATAAAGCGTTTCTTTACCACATGCTACAGTGAGTTTTATTTTGTATTATATGTTGGCACTTTTTACTGCACTACATTTGATTTGTTCTGGCCACGCTCACACCTAAATAGAGAAGACCTCAAAATTACACATATAACAAAACAGTATTATAACAGTATTATGAAGAGATACTTAAATATGTACTTTTATGTCAGTTATTCAATCAGTTATTTTTTTATTAAATACATACATTGATATGCCACTTCTCATATAACCAGTAGGACTAATTATTCCGTGACAGCTAATTGACCAAAACCTACAATAGAAAAAGGAAAAACACATTTAAGGCAATGAGGAACTATTCTTACTATCCGGTACATACACGGACGTATTTCAGCGACACACCCACAGCCGTCGTTGACTGGTCGTTTGCGTTTCCTGATGCAGAAATATATCCGCTCAGAAGTATTGTACCTGTGGTAATTGTTCTCACTTTTTTGCTTTCAATTCTCGCGTGGGTACTTCAGAAAGCCCTGTCTAAAGATGTCGCGTGGAGATATGAAGTGTCCAAACTGCAGCTCCTCCAACATTGTGGAGGATGATCTTTACGCGCAGTCCCAGGTGGTCTGTGCGGACTGCGGCTCCGTGCTGTCTGAAGGGTCTCTGGCCAATGATCCCGTCGGAGGAACAGGTACGGAATATGAACTGCATTCAGTGTGAGCCTCGTGCATTGGTAGTTTTTGTTTTGTTTATCTTTCTCTTGTCTTTACTGCACAGGAACACGCATAGCCTCTACACCATGAACAGTACATGTTTTCGAACAATAGTAATAAAATGCTATAGGAGGCATACTCAAGTAGTCTTTGGCTTGATGCAGTTGTGTTCACCCGCTGAATTGGCAAAGCTTCATGTCGTTATAGTGAAGTTACATTTGTGAGGTCTACATTGACTCTATACATGAATTGGATACAGACAAATATAGAATTGTTGAATAATATTATTTCAATGCAATTTATAGCCAATCGTATGCATTGTTTTCATTATTTTGTTATTTCACTTAGAGGAACCACAGCTCTCTTCTAGGGGGGCACAGCACTTCTGACTTTGGGAATGACGTCGACAGAAATAACTGATTATTTTTAGATCATAAGGACATGACATCATAATTGTAATGATTTTGACTGTTTAAATTGTGTTTCCGAAATACCCTTGACATAACCGCTTATGTTTTTGTACTTTTCACAGGTGTCAGCTACAGCCAAAGTACACCTCAATTAAAAAGACCATGCTCAAATCTTTTAAAAGGTCTGTTCCTCTTCTTCATTGTGAAGTAGATTGCATGTACCGGTACACTATAATTACCTCTACTGAAGTTGATTACATGTTTGTCTTGCAGGACTTGTGTATCTCAGGGGTCTGTGCCGTGTTCTCAGGGCCAACAATGAAATAACGCAATTATCGAAGGACTATTACAGTCAAGCGTATCAGCATGAAAGCTTCATTAGGAAGGGATTGACCAAGAAGGAGGCCCTTATTGGTGCCTGTGTGCTCGTCAGCTGCAGACTTCACAATTGGCCCGTTACCATGGGAACTGTCAGCTACCTCGCTGACGTCGATATATCACTTCTGGGGACAGTTTATCAAGAAACTCTAAAAACTCTTAACATCCAGGCTCCAGCGCTCTGTCTTTCTGATGTCATGGAGGGGCACTGTCAGGAGTAAGTGCAGATGATTGTGTGTGATTATAGATACTCAGCAGCGGTGGGTAGTAATGAGTTAAATTGAGTTTATGTTGTACTAGTGGTGGGCGATGTAGCAAAAATCTATCACGATCTTAGAACTCTTTTAGAACTCTTTATATCTCGATTAAAGTTGATGTTGTATTTTTCCAATGTTCTTCATAATACTTAATTACATTTTTTTGTTGCTACTAAGAATAATGGTGAGGAGTAAAGCATAAATGAATGGTCTCACAATTCAAAAATCTTTACAGGATAGCAGATCATTATGTCATCATAAAATACATGATCACACAGCCCTAAACTGTACTTCCTAGAGTAGTTTTACTGCACCATACTTTTTACTTTCATTTGAGTAATATTATAATACTTTACGTACTTTTATGTTCTGTATTTTCACTTTTGACTTTAGTTTTGGGAAATTAAATTTGCTAATCTTTATTTTGTCTGACAGATTACAATAACATGAACACATCTGACATTACATTCAAACACATACTCAGTACTTTTTACATTTACTTTTTACTTGAGTAACATCATTCTGAAGTAACTATACTCTTACTTGATTAAAACTACTGGCTGCTCGTCCACCTAATAAGGCTTTGTATCCTGACTTGGAACATAAAGTGGTTCTCTTTTTTTTTCCCCTCAGGTACAAAATCACTTCTGAGCATGTTCCAGATGAGTTGGCCGTTGACATTAAAGACCTCACAAAGCGAGCCATGGCGTTGATCGAGCTGGCAGGAGAATCCTGGATTGTGACTGGACGTAGACCCGTCCCCATCATGATTGCAGCAACATACTTATCCTGGCAGTCTCTGCAACCAACCAAGCTCCGACTCAATATATCTCTGGAGAAATTCTGTCAAATTGCTAAAGTCAATAAGAACGTGCGTGCTTTGGTAAGAGTGGCTGAAATGAAGAAAGTGCTGTGTAAACTCGGGAGTGAGATCCCATGGGAAAAACGACCGGTTACTCCCAGAAATGTTGTACAGCAAGTAGAGGACATTTTGAGTTACAGATGGGCTCTGATGAAGAGGGCAATGAACACACATGAGGGCTCACTGCAGACGGAGCTTCAGGATTGTGAAAAAGACTCCCCTGATAAAGAAGCGATGGTCGCAGGAGGGGAGAACCTTTCAAAAACACCAGAAACTGAGCAACAAGCGAATGATGGCAGCAGCTCATGTGTCAGTGAACCAAACTGGGGGAAGAGGATGCTTTTTGCCCCTCCATGTGTGATTAACCCTAAGAAGAGAAAACGGATGGAGAGCGATCAGACGGGGGTAACGGGCGATGAAGAAATATCCGACAGCGAAATCAATTCATACATCAGAAGTCCTCAGGAAGTTCGAGACCTTGTTCTAACACAAAAGCTTTTGCTCCCAACCAAGGATGACAAATGATGATGTTGGACTGTATAATTTACTGTTAATGTCATCAGCCATTTACTCTATTTACGGAAAAGAATGTAGTTAATTGGCATTGTTGGCAGAGAAGTGGTTCTTGGAAATGGGTGTTTTGATGATAATTTGTTTGCTCATGAATATTCTGATGAGCACAGTAGCAGTTGCACTTTGTTTAGTTTCAAATATATCCAATAAAACTGTTCTAAAAGCCCTTTGTCAAGTGTTTTACTGCAGTATAATTATCAAAAGTATTTTCAATTTGTGTTAAAAATTCAAAACAGAATGAAGAATGCACACAAAATTCTTTAACTTAAAAAATGTACGGCCCAAGTGTCACAGACCGGCTCATAGCCAATGACAAAAACGAGGGGAGACAAAGAGCCAATCAAGATTGTATTTATTGTCAAATATATAATAAGGATAAACAAAGACAATGGGATGACATGTGAGTATGTAAATATGTTTAGTGTGTGCAGTGTATGAGTGACTGGACATGTATGTGTGACAAACTGGAACAAAGAACCTTTGTAGAAGCGAAGCGGTTAACAGCGTCAACTTTGATCATAATTCATGCTTGCATACGTAACCCCTTATACATGCATTATTTTATATTGTGAAAAACATGCAATTGCCTCAGGCTTCATTTCAGTCAAAAACCTGATTGTTATGTATCGTCATGATTCACTTTATATCAATATACAATTAAAACTAAAAGAGACTTATTTGGTTTGAAGGTGAACAGTTAAACATAATTGAAACTGGTATGAGATCATAGCACCTGTGGCTCTACAAGGGAAATGAAGGGAGGGAGGGAGGTCAGACTGCTGTAACAGCACCAGCACATGTGCACTTGTTTTTGCATGTTTTAAAATCTCATGAAGTAGCTCCCCATTAAATATGCATTTTGTTTTCTCCTTTTAGCACTGAGCCTGGAGGCTTTTGTTGCTTGAAAACATTGGTAATGAAATGTCAGACTGTATAAACACCATCAAAAAGCAAAAAATAAAGAAAGTTTGATCAGAAAAAGAATGATCATTCAGAGGACAGGGGCCTTTTGACACCCGTATCATTGTTCTGTAGGCCTGGTATTATTGTAATTGTGGAAGCAGGTTTATATGGGGAATGCAAATGGAAGCTATAATGTTCTGTAAAGCTGCTTGTGCTCTGAAAGCGATGTGCTGTATAAAGCAGTATGTAATTTTAGTTGCATTTTACAGTTTTGGCACGGCTTTATCAAAGGCATTTTACTCAAATATTGATTTTACATCTCAGTCTTCGCTCTCCAAGCTGTTCCATTATTGTGGCAGTGAAAATGCTAGTGTACCATTCATTACATATGCTTACACAGTTATAGTCTGGCTTTAAAGCAGAGCAAAAAGCTTTTATACAGTGCTCTGATGTAGCTGTAAAATTTAACTTTCAATAGCTGAGTCCACTTTGGCTATACAGGGACATAATTAAGTTGGGTATTTTTATGTCTCCTTCAGCTTAAAAAATTGTTGTTGTGGTTGTGTGAAGTCTGCATGTTCCCCTCACGTTACAGTGGGTTATCTGCAGGCACTTGGGCTGGCATCTGTTTGGAGAATTGGTGAATCTAAATTACCTTAGTGAAAGAATGTGAGAGTGAATGATTGTCTCTGTGTCAGCTCGGCAACTAACTGGCCATTGCCCAGATCCTTTCTACGAGAGTTTCATAGTTACTGGGAAATACAGGCAATTTTCATCGTAGGCAGGGCATTGTTATTCAGGAGTGTGCTCTCAAAGGCCTGTCAAGGTTTTTTGTAGTATACTGTGTTTCCCAAAGACAAAGAAATGAATAGCTAACCCCAGTATTCTAGCTAATGAATATTGTGTTTCTGATGACCACAGGAAATAATTATAATTGCATCATTGTTGCCAGGGCCAGACTGCTGACAAGGACATTAATAAATTACCACATTGTTTTGCTTTTCAGTTTGAATCTTAATATGCAGATCAAACTTTTACGCCTGTTTAATGAGGGAGGTGAAACTCTCTCTGACGCAATTCCTTCTGTCTGCAAAGATTTTTCAATAAAAGAACACTCATTTCATCTAGATTTTTATTCATGATTTTTCACAAAGAAATTACAACATCACATGTCACACAAGTCCTGCAGTAATTACCGCAGACAAGCAATCAAAAATCCTTTCTTTTCCTTTGACAAAATCCCAACTGCTTTGTGTAAGATATGAATGTTTCTCTAAAATGTCAAGAAGCCAAAAGCATTAGCAACACAGAACAGCTTACTTTTTATGAGCCTGTCTCCTAAGGTCGCTGTAAAATAACTTGACATGTAAAAAGTGATGGTGCACAGTTATAACCTGCAAGCGTCACAAAAATGTAATTCCCTATAGCAGCGGCTTTATAATGAGATTTATTCAAAACGTTTCCAAGAATGAGCTCCTCGACAATTCATTTTGACACCAGTGCCCTTCTAGACACACTATGATCATTTTAAGTGCACCCCTATTTTCTCCGAGTACTGTCCAATAAAAAAAGGCTTATCTCTTTTGTCCAGATTAGTGATGCACAGATATATCGGCCGGACATCGGCATCGGCCACTATTTACAATTTTGACTGATATCGGTATCGACCAATATTTCCAATTTTGACTGATATCGGTATCGGCCAATATTTACAATTTTGACTGATATCGGTATCGACCAATATTTCCAATTTTGACTGATATCGGTATCGACCAATATTTACAATTTTGACTGATATCGGTATCGACCAATATTTACAATTTTGACTGATATCGGTATCGGCCAATATTTACAATTTTGACTGATATCGGCATCGACCAATATTCACAATTTTAACTGATATCGGCATCGACCAATATTTACAATTTTGACTGATATCGGCATCGACAAATATTCACAATTTTGACTGATATCGGTATCGACCAATATTTACAATTTTGACTGATATTGGTATCGGCCTGTACAGCTGGACGATGTTATTCTGTTCTTAAAGGATCATTTCTAATATTTAGGGGTAGAAACAGTCAGAGAAAGAAAAGCCCGTTCAAAAAGTCTAACTTTAGGGTGATTAAATTAAGTAAAACTAATATTTATGGATTAATATATACATTAAAGGCAGTTATTTCTATGATTTCATATTTTCAAGAAACAGCCAATTGAAACATGTTACAGAATATCGGTATCGGAATTGGTATCAGCCAAGAAATGTCATATCGGTGCATCCCTAGTTGTAAATGCTTGAACACGATTATATTTATTTTTACACAATTTACAACTTTATATACACATTAATGTACAGCATCTTACATGTGCAGGCGTGATTTAAGTGCAGGAGACCGAGCAGAACCAGTTTGATGGTAGACCTTCACCAAGTCTCTTTTAGTTCAGGGGTAAATGCTCCGTCCAGAAACAATGGTAAAAAATCCTCTTGATGTCTTAAACTGATCTCTTGCAGCGTAAGTTGGTACCACAAACAAAAAGATGCAAAAGGATAAATATAACCTAAAAATACATTATTATTTTTTACTTTATAGATTATGTGGTACACTAGCATTTATATTTCATTCAGGATTTTTGTCATTTTTTCATTCATAATAATAATGCAAATCTTATAGGCCTACTCTCTATCACTTGATATAGGCTAATTGTCATATCTAAAACATTCAAACTAACTTAGACATGATTTAGTGTCTGGCACACGTAACCATTGCACTATGCCACATATAAAACCATTGTTGTTCAGTGAGCAGGGAGATCATCTGTGCACACAAGATAAGAATGTGCTGTCATGATAAGCCTAAAGGACAGACTTTATTGAGTTTGCCAAAGCATTCATTGTGACTATGAAATGTAATAAGAAAAGACTCAACTATACAATGTGTGTGTTGGTTATTATAAAACCACAGTGGCTGCACAGTTATTGCCGGGCGCTCCAATTCTGTGACTGCACTTGAACATCTTTCTGAGCTCTGTACGGAAGCGGTCGTGGAGCCAGGCGTAGAGAAAGGGGTTGCAGCAAGATGAGCTCATGGCGCACAAATGGCACAGCAGCTGAATGAGTAAAAAGTAGCGCTTGTTGATCAGGTGAATGTCAATGTCCCTCAGTACGTTAAACACATGAATGGGCAGCCAGCAGACGGCAAAGGCGGTCACCAAAAGAGCCACCAATCTGAAGATCTTCCTCTTGCGCGCCTGCTGCGGCCCGCTCTGACCCTTCGTCCGGTTCCCGGGAGCCACACACTTCTTCAGTTTGACGGTGATGCACAGATAAGATACAATCACAGCAGACAGTGGGAGGACATAGGTGACCAGTAGTGTGCTGTATGCGTAAGCTCGTCTCTCTTTCTCTTGACCGATCCAGAACTCTTCACAGATTGTCAGGCCTGTTAAATAAACCAAAACAGATCAGAAATCACTTTATTGTCCATGTGTTCGCCCATATTATATTTACTGTGCAGATATAATAGAAATAATAATAGAAAATACTAAACCAAACAAATGCATTATTCTTACAGTTAAATGTCAAAGTCTTTTGGAGTCTATACAAATCATATTTAACACTATTACCTGCCAATATCCACATTTTGTTCACTGAGAGGGGTTATAATTTAGTTGGAGTTTTGGTATTCTCTCTGGAATGAATTGAATGTAGATCTCGAGAAATGTCCAAATAATTTTGGGGCATTCAGTTTTATTATTTGCATGTGTACATTTGATTTAATAAACGTAATAGTACCTTCCTCTTTGAACTCGACGTGGTAGGTGTGCACAATGGCCGGAGCTACCAGGCCGCAGGACAGAAGCCAGATCCCTGCGAGGACCGCCGCACATGTAGACACTGATGTACGCTTCTTTAGAGGATGCACCGTGGCAGAGTATCTACAATCCAAAAGGCACAGGAGATTAAGGCATTGAGCTCATCTGTAACACTGACTGACTTAATTAATGTTCCAAACATGTTTCGCACTTTTGAATTCTTAACATTTTATGAACAGCGAATTAGTTGATTGGATCCTTCCAAGTGATTTAATAAGGCTTTTCAGTTTTGATAGAAACACGTGGAACAGATTGCAATTACCATAAGACGCTCTCTGAGAGACATTTACACAGCTCACAACCAAAGGAAAGTGATGCAGAGCAGTAATAGATGAGCTCTACTTAACGAGAGAAACCTTGAGTTATTTAAGTGCAGAAGACAGACTCTGCTACAAATAAGTCTCGAATAGGGGATCGTTTAGTTAGGGGGTAAATGCTCGGTCCAGAAAAATGTAATAACCCAGAAAAGAATCCATCCATCCATCTTCTTCTGCTTATCCGGGGCCGGGTCGCGGAGGCAGCAGTCTAAGCAGGGACGCCCAGACTTCCCTCTCCCCAGACACTTCCTCCAGCTCCTCCGGAGGAATCC
>JAVQKC010093712.1:0-12053 GCA_036025475.1 Philypnodon macrostomus
ATCTCTCTCACAGTGGACATGCACCTACGATGAAAATTCCAGAGCCCTCCATGACTTCTAAGTGGGAGAAATAGCAAAATAGCAAGGTGTTCAAATACTTGTTTTCTTCACTGTAGATGGCTGGTTAAGTCACAACTCCAGATGCAGTGTTGTATTGATTTGGCAGACCTCCAGGGCGGCAGTGTAATGGGATATCATGATGCCTCCGCCGCACAGATATAAATCTATGGACTTTTTGTTAACTGTGGCTTTTAAAATGAATCTGTATGGTTCACACGTGGCATAGGTGAGAGATTAACAGCGATGTATTTTTGAACAACGCACTGTGCAGTATCGTCGTATGAAATGTGTCAAGTCATCCTCATAAAGCTATAACTAAGTACTGCTGGAGATAAGAAGAACGTCCTTGTTGTGGTTCTTGAAGCACCAGTTTGAAAACTTAAAAACTACCCCCAACAATATCTTAAGCAAAACAATGACCAAACCAATGACCCAAACCGTGACCAAAACCGTGACCAAAACCGTGACCAAACCGTGACCAAACCGGGACCAAACCGGGACCAAACCGGGACCAAACCGGGACCAAACCGCGACCAAACCGCGACCAAACCATGACCAATTTGGTGCCTCAAAATACTACTATTGAAACTTCAAGGGGGACTGTGGAAATTTTTACTTGAACAAAACTTCAGAGTCAGCGTGATACTAAATGAGTTGTTGTGGGGTGAATGAAGCTTCCTTGCTATAGGGTGAATGAAGTCCCTGGAAGTCTCGGGTCAAGTCTCAGGTCTGGCCAAAACCACAAATGGCTTTTAAACAGGCTTTTACAGAGAGAGCTCCAAACTGATCAGACCTGGTGTTTTTGTGTTGAACAGGAGCTTTATGATCGTCTAGAGTCTATATATAAAGACTATATTCTTTGTGTTTTTTCTGTTGACAGTGTTCTTCTCTGAAACTGTAGGGGGTGCTTTGTGAAGGAGACATGTGACCAAACCAGTGAAAAGTTGCATAGGGCCCCTTTAAGTGTTTGGACTAAATTCTATCAGTGATCTTCTCATTTGGATTAATCATTATGTTTATTACCTTTGTTCTGTATTTGTTGGCAGCACATAGAAGTACAACATTAATCATTATGGTCCTTTTTTAGTTTTTCTTTTTGTTTAGTAGTTAGGTTTGGTTCCATTAATATTTTCCAAGTTTTTTGGATTTAAAGTTTTGAAATAAAATAGAATTTCTGGTTTTATTTTTGTGTTGCAGTTCTACCTCCAGGACACTAAGAGCAGTAATGGCACCTTCATAAACAGCCAGCGCCTGAGTCGAGGGTCAGAGGAGAGTCCGCCGTGTGAGGTTCTGTCCGGCGACATCATCCAGTTTGGGGTCGATGTCACCGAGAACACCAGGAAAGGTACTCGGCTTTATATAACGTTAAAGGAGTCCGATTATGCACTTTTTTTTTATCGTTCTAGTAGAGCTGCTCGATTATGTAAAAAACAAAACTCACGGTTAATTTTTCTCATTATTTATTGGGTGGAGATTGGGATATTTACTTGTTTTTAATGAATTTTTATCCATAAATCATTAACATTAACATTAGCTCAGGTGGGTAACTTTATTATGTTGTTATTTTAGCCCTAGCTGTATGACACTATTCAGAAATAATGTAGCTAAGTAATTGTTTTTTGCTTGATTATTTTTTTGGAATTGATTGAAATTTGATTAATTGCTTTTCTGAGCCGGTCTGCATTTTGAAATGGTCGTGTGAAGGTAAAGTTTGCGAACCATATATATTGTATATTTTTTGATTTATAAGTGACAGGACCAGACAAACCATGAAAAAGTGTGACTTATGGTCCGGACAATACGGTGTGTGTGGTGATTATTTTGAAGGTCGCTTACTTGTGTCCTGGTCCTGTGCATATGAGGTTGGAAAGTGAAGTGTTTCCATGTCATCCTCACACTGAAGACCTAATATAACCAGTGTGAACTCTCTCCTCTTCAGTCACTCATGGCTGCATCGTGTCTACCATCAAACTGTTCCTTCCAGACGGGATGGAGGCCCGGAGACGCAGCGAGTAAGAAACCTTTTACATTTCATCCAAAAACATTCTAGGTGATGCTAAAGCCATGGTCTACACTGCCTCAGGCCCATAGTGGGACCGGTCAATAATATAATCACAAAAAAGTTGTGTCCTTGGGCAAGACACGTTACCCCACCTTGCCTCCAGTCTGTTCAACAACTGCATCTAACACTGTGATTGATGTGGTTGGGTTTGGAGAGGTGGTTTGCATGGTTTGGCTGCCACATCTCTGCTAGTCTGCCCCAGGGCACTTGTGGCAATAGAAGAACAGTAGCTTACCACTAACAGGGTTCAATTGTTAAGCCCATAGCATTTTATGAGGAATCTAGTCATGGCTGTTTAGCAGGATATGTAGCGCGACTTAGCGAGTCTAACGGTTCTTCCGATCCAAAGCATTTCATTGCTTTTTTTGAGCCTGTGTTGAATGTGCATATGACAAATAAACTGGAACCTGAAACCTGATATGTTTTGGAGCATTGGTTCTTAAACTGTGGTACAAGTACCGATGGTGGTACACGGGCTCCTTCTTCATAGAGCCACTTAGTAACACACAATCAAACAGTTTTAATGGTCGCAAGACTCGAGGGAAAATATGATCCTCTGCACAAAACCAAATATATGGAAAAACCTGCTGGCCCTGTAGGATTAACTCCACATACATGTTCTGAAGGCACGACATTCTTGAGGAAGGTTTAAACTCTGTGTGTGAACTTGATTTTTAAAAACAATCAATAATACCACTTAGGACCTAGTTTAGAGTTAATAATTCCACTTCAAATGCACTGGCAGTGAACGCAGCACTGAACCAGATCTATAGCTGTGAGGTGTGTTTATTTCTGGGCAGAGGCAACCAGAGCGGGTGGAGCTTAGAGACAAGACACAGGCTGGTTATGTCTTCAAAGGAAGGAATGACCGAAGTAAAGTGAAGGAGACTTATCAGAGCAGCGTACTCGGGCACGGGGTGAATATGCAGTTAGGGGAGTACTCAGTTTTCCGACTCTTGACTAAGACCCTGAAGTGATTTTTGACCCTTGGCTGATGATAGACACTTTACAGAAAGGTAACGCGGTTTTAGCTTACCAGTTAATTTAGTGTTTTTAGTATTAGCGGCACATATCACAAGCATTTCCTACTCTTAACCCCTGGCTAATGTTTTTGTGTAAAGTCGTTTGTTTTTATGCAAGCAAGAAGTGAAAAGTAATGGAGGGAGATTCAGGAATATTCCATGTTTTTGTTGTGAATGCTTTCTTCTTTTAGGGCTGATCTAAATGCTATTTTTACGACAAATATTGCAATTTTGAGAGTTTTTCGGGGGCATTTTTCTTTGCCCATTTTTTGGCAGTAGATTGACTGAAGAGTGACATTCAGCAAACGGTCGTGACCCGGAATTGAACTCACAACTATGGGGCGAGCACTGTAGGCGCTGATTATGTTCACGGCACATTTTAAACCTATTAACTGTTAAACTTCCACAAGAATCACATGTGTTTCAGAACATGTCTGTAGAAAGTTATTGCATATATTTCAGTGTGAGTCATTGTCCAGCCCTAATTCTTGCGCTCGTAGTTATGAAGTTGGTAACTGACTTTGTGGTTTGTGTGTTTTTCTCACGGCACTGGGTCAGTTACATATTAACTCGGGGTTTACACTCCTCATTCCTTCACTCGTTCACTTTAGGATCTTTTTTTATTTCCAGTGTCTTTAGCAAAGTAAGCCAATATTATTCTATATATAATCTTATATCTGGATAAGTACGGTACTGTTTTGCTGGAAATATGTATGACGCTAACAATGCTGATATCATAAAATGCATATTGATATTGACTGACACTGAAATTCAGTATTATTTAATGAATGCAAACCGAGATCTACTGTATCAAGTGTTACTTTGAGAGAATGGGCGTAGGATGAATGCATTTTGTATGGACTTTTTTGTTTACTAGCTGCTGCACTTTTATTCTTTTTTATGATATTTATTATATTCTTATGATATTTTAGCAGTTGATTAGCGTTGCTCATGTTCGAAATAATCACTCAATTATACATGACATTTGAGATATTAAATATAAATGTAAAATATGTAACAGTAATTCTCCGTCTAAGTCCATCCTGACAAGCACAAATGTTGGGACTCAAAAATCAGCAGATATATAATAAATGAACAAACATGGCTCCTTGATTCTGTCTCTTTCAGTGTCATCCAGACTCCTCTACCGCTGCCTGTAGACAAGGTAAGCCTACGATAACAGCACACATAGACTTTAATAATAGATTCACCAAGGCCCTGGCTGTAGAAGCTCTACATGTACTAGTTACAAAAGTTAGGGTTATTTGACTTTTGGGTGAACTTTGTGTAAAATGTTCATCCCTCAGTGATATCAGAGCATCTCTTCACATGTGGGTCAAGTGTTCGGCTCCCTCGGTCCATGTGTGTCGGTGAGCTCTGAGCCCCCCGTTCGGGTTGTGCTGAGCAACAACGGCAAATTGAAATCTTGTGGATGATCTTTAAATGAGTCACCTCTAGCTTATTCCCAGTTTTCTAAATGAACTTTTTGCCGAAGTCTGTCAAAATTCTTGCCCGTGGAAACACTGTGGTAATTGCTGGGTCGCAGGTGACATCACAGCATTCTATAACCCTATAGCCCTATACATGTTAATGGGAGATGGGGGCAGGAACATGACTGATGTGAATCTGTAGATGCTGTGTGTGGTTGGACAGATACAGGGGGTAATGGAGCGTGTCACTAATAAAAAATTATCAGATTCAACATTTGGGGATTTTCTGGAGGGATATTTCTTATAAAAAATCCCATAAAGTTAATACAGAATTCTGCCCCCTGCCCCATCTGAGGGTATGACATCATCATATTCAAGAACCTGAAACGCAGCAATATTGCATTTCAGGAGCATCCTGTAATTTCAAATAGCCCTAACGGTTTGTGGCTCGTATATGTGCTGCAGTTCTACCAACTTAGTGAAATTTAAAAATACATTTTTGACACCGGGTCTTTATTTATCATGAGGATCGCAGAGATGAGAGCTCACTCGAAACCTATACCAGAATCTCATTGAATAACAATAGTAATTCTTCATTTCTCTACACTTTTATCAGTCCAGTTTTACTGTGTGAAGTCTATAGGATCCTCAGAATGAGTTTTGTGTCTGATAGTTGCTGAGTCAGAACAGCAGACGGTCCCTGGGTGAACATGTACGGCTGTGATTAGATTTGAACTGTTTCTGTTGAACTTAATTAAATGTCCCATACTCCACAGTGTGTCTCAGTGGAGCACTGACAGAATATGGCCACACGACTAAACTCAAACTAAAGACGGGGCTCGGGAATAAACGACTCTACCATGACTTCAAGATATACACACCATGTCACATTTCTACTTCAGTCGAGGGTTTAATGGGAGTCAATAGACCCTTTCAAAGTCTGTCACAGAAAGTTCTAATTTCTGGAACGGAGGCAACTGGAGGCAAGACCGTATTACAGTTTCAATGGAGAAATGAGCAGTCACAAAATATTGCAAATGAAGATGATTTTGTCTAAGTCCCTCCACTCTCTACATGTAGGTGATGTCAGCGCCTGGGTAGGAAACATTAGTGAATGTACCTCACATTGTATGTTTATTTAATGTACACATTAGTAACAGTTAGACTTTTGGCTGGAGGGACAATCATTTTTTTATTGTATGTTCAGAATTATTCTATCTCTCACAGACACAACTGTTTTTTGTAAAGTTAACTCCAGTCGCCTCCGTTCTGGAATTTTCAACATTCCATATGACACACATGTTAAAGGGTCTATAAGAGGTACTCGTATAGAACAAAATAGAAATGGTTCATAATAATTTCCAGGTTACTCTACAATAGACGTCAGTATTGGGCACGGTTGCTTAAGTCGAGCATAAGGGTCTTTGCGATATTGCTTATAATAATATATTTACTAAGGTCTGCAAAGAAACAACAGAGTCGACCAATGTGCTGTATACAGCCTAAAGAGAATAAATCACCAACAAAATATTAAATACAGACTAGATAAACAAGAGAATAAAACCAGTACAGCAATAAAAATAAATAGAACTAACAATGAAAGTAAAAAAGTCAAAATCTCAAACTGAGTGAAAAGCCAAAGAGAAAAGGTGTGTTTTAAGTGAAGATTTAAAACAGTGAATGAATCTAACAGCAACTCATTCCACAGTTTGGGGTTTGTGTTTTGAGGGTGAGTTCTCTGAGTTAGATGTGAATATGTGTGAATCTGAGAGTCCTAAGTTCTGGTTAAACAGTGTTTCTGTCCTTCAGGTGTCTGCCAACACTCCCAGTATGTACTCTCAGGAACTGTTCCAGCTCTCCCAGTATCTACAGGTAACACTGCATCAAGGTCTATCCCAGTGATCCTTAAACTTTTCACACAAAGTACCACATACAAATATTTCACTTTCCTTAATAAATTCAAGACTAAACCAGGACTAAATCAAGACTAAACTGGAGCTAAACCATGTCCCAACCCAATAGGCCGAATCTAGAAAATACAGGAGTACTAGTGATCACAATCAAATCAAAAATATTAGTTGAATTAGCTAATTGCAATAACGTCTTAAGTATTTAGAGCATTTCTGTGTATTCTTGTGCTGACCCATGATTTAAATTCCTTTGTATGTGTTTATATTGTTCAGGAGGCTTTGCACCGAGAGCAGATGTTGGAGCAGAAACTGGCCACTCTTCAGAGACTGTTGGCCACGACGCAGGAGGCTTCAGAGAGCAGCTGGCAGGTAAATGAACCGGGCTAGAATACGACTAACTTCTATATAGGGAATACAGAGATACAGGCTTAAGAGTCTTTCTGTTGTTCAGGCCTTGATCGATGAGGACCGGCTTCTCTCTCGGCTGGAGGTGATGGGGAGTCAGCTTCAGGCCTACTCCAAGGTAATAATTATGGATTCACCAATGTATCGACCTAATATCTGTATTTGTCAATATTCACAAGGTTGACATCAGATCTCAGACGGTTAAACGCATCAGATCTCAGACGGTTAAACGCATCAGATCTCAGACGGTTAAACGCATCAGATCTCAGAGGGTTAAACACATCAGATCTCAGAGGGTTAAACGCATCAGATCTCAGACGGTTAAACACATCAGATCTCAGAGGGTTAAACACATCAGATCTCAGAGGGTTAAACACATCAGATCTCAGAGGGTTAAACACATCAGATCTCAGACGGTTAAACACATCAGATCTCAGACGGTTAAACTCATCAGATCTCAGACGGTTAAACTCATCAGATCTCAGACGGGTTAAACGCATCAGATCTCAGAGGGTTAAACACATCAGCAGGCTCCTGTGTAGATGATACGTGATAATATAGAGAAATACACAGCTCCTGCATTTTAAAATGGTGGTGTTAGAGTTTTTGAACCATAAAAATGGCCCAGGACCAGACAAACTATGACAAAAGTGCCACTTACAGTCCAGAAAATATGGTAATTGAACTGTTTGTACCAGTCTATTCCTAGTAATAATTGATAATATCTGCAAAAACATAAAAGCATTGATTATGAAACACACTTAAATGTTATTTTTACATGAACGTGTGCTTTCTGTGTTATCCCAGTCGCAGACAGAAGAGGGCATCCGCAAAGAGCTGCTGGCCTTACAGGAAGACAAACACAACTACGAGACCACGGCCAAAGAGTCTCTGAGGAGGGTCCTACAGGAGAAGATCGAGGTGGTCCGGAAACTGTCTGAGGTCGAGGTGAGAAGGACCAAAGCAGCATTTCCTCTATTATTATTATTATTATTATTATTATTATTATTTGTATATATGTATTTTTTACTGCATGAATAAGGGCATTGGATTGAAGTTCCCCTATTGTCTATTACAATCAGATATACGGGGAAAGTACAATTCTAAAACACGCAGTATTAAAAACATAAAAATACAATAAAATGAACTAAAAACTACTAATACAATAAATACAAAAATATTTGCTAAATTGGAAACACTTATATGTGATTAATAAGCATTCATATATGTTTATAAGCCTTTATAAGACATTTATTAACTTATAGATACAGTTTAAGTGCTGATAAGCCATTAACAAACTAAACGTTTCTGTTAATCAGTTTATAATGGGTTTGTAAGGGTTAATAGGCCACTAATGTACAATGGCTTATTAATGTATTTTAAAGATATCTATAACTGTTAATAACTGACTCATAAAGGCTTATAAACACATAATTAAGGCTTTAATGGTTTAATAACGCACCTTTTTATAAAGCGTTACCATAAATGATGTTGAACAGATGTGTCCCTTTATAACTGGGGTGTGCAGTGAGAACAAGTCTCCAGTCTAATGTGAATTCTGCCACAGTATCGTCCCCATTCGTTCTTAATTGGTATCAGTTTTGAGAACTTTTTAATCCTTGTATCTGGGCATGTAAACAATGTATTGCATTTATTTGTATTTTTGTGTATATGTAAATGTTTTGATGTAGTGCAGGCTAATGGTGCGTTTGGTAATTGACTTGAAATACCCCTGCTGGCCACTAGATGGAGCTCCCCGTTAACTATGGCTTTCTTCTAATGTTTCAGAGTTGTCTGTTTGTAATTGTAGTTAGCTTTAACCGTTTTGAACCTGAGTCTCCGTTTTGTGTATTCTCTTTTTAGCGTTCCTTGAGCAACACAGAGGACGAGTGCACTCACCTCAAAGAGATGTCGGAGCGAGGTCAAGACGAACTGAGGGAACTGGCAAACAAGTACAACGCAGCAGTCAACGAGATCAAGGAGCTCACAGACAAAATCAAGGTGAGATCAAGGAGCTTACAGACAAAATCAAGGTGAGATCAAGGAGCTTACAGACAAAATCAAGGTGAGATCAGTGAGCTTACAGACAAAATCAAGGTGAAATTAAAGAGTTCACAGATGGAATCAGTGTGAGATCAGATGAAATGAAGGTGAGATCAAAGTGAGTTACATTTTTTTTTAAAGATATTCCGAAAGTACTGTATAATTTTTTAGGACCAAATGTAAATTGTTTTATATCATTCACTACAGAATCTACACTCATTTCTTGATTAGTGAACTGACATTAGTGAACTGACATTAGTGAACTGACATGTTCAACTCGGTAGTAAAAGTGATAAAACATATAACTGTGGTTCTCTGATGATGAATGATGTCATATCACATACATACGTTTGTCCTGTCCAGGCGGCTGAGATGAGATATGATGAGCAGTCTCAGAGGGGGCAGTCGGAGCGGAGGGAGCTGGAGATGAAGGTGGAGGAGATGGAGGAGAAGGAGCAGGTTCTTCAGGCCCGGATCGAGGCTCTACAGGCGGACAACGACTTCACCAACGAGAGGCTTGCTGCTCTACAAGGTACAACGCAAGAAATATAATAAACATACAATCAAAACAACGACTCGAACCAATGCAATGCCTGAAAAATTAACATTGATTTGATTACTCACAGCTCATTTTTGATTTTCTGAAGCCAAGATCACAATTTTGATTTAAACACACTTTTAGTGAATTCAATGTTCATCATAATACACCCCTACAATAAAGTTTACCTCAACATCAAGACCAATCACTTTCTCATATTTACCAATCACACACCCTGGAGCTGACCACACCCCTCTGCTTCCTGTTTCCTTTTATGGTAATTTCACTGACAGTGCGTTTAGAGCAGCTTCAAGAGAAAAGCATCAAAGAGAACAACAGTCTGGGTGAGTCACATGACCGCTCTGATCGGCCAATCACAATCGCTCTCGCTCTCTTAACTCCGCCTCCTCCTCATTTACTAACAAATGCACGATGTCACTTCCTGCTTCTCTGTGATTTCATTTCCTGTTCATCGATTTTCAATCTTCGTTTTGTCTGGCTTTTCCCGTTTCGGTTAAACTGTTGTCGCTCACATTTTGGAAGGTTTGGCTGTAAGGGGGGGGGTTTGTGGTTGAGATTTTGTTCCAAATAAGAGAATTTATTGATTTTATAAAATTTGAGGCTATGGCAGGATTTTGCTAGACTTTGGTGATGATTTGTCATAATCTTGGTGCACTTTCTGGCTACAATCTGCCACTTTTTTGGTGATGGACTGAAACACAAAATGGGTCGAATCAGGCTGGCTCTTTTTCACTAAACTTTCAGCTCTGACACTGGGATTATAATTCTGATTGGACACTTTCATTTTGATGCTGAACTTGATGTGACAGATGTGGACATAGAGACGTGCGGTCCGGAGGTGGATCTTGAAGAGGACAAAAAGAGCAAAGACAGAGATGTTTCGGGCTCTGGAGAAGAGTGTATCCCCACAGAAGTAGTGAAGCCCGGAGAGGACATCATGGCCGACCTCACAGCGGTAGTGGAGCCCGGAGAGGACAAAAAGAGCGAAGACACAGATGATGACACAGACACTGACGGAGATGATGATGATGGTAGATTCTATATAAAAAGTTGGAATAATGCATTTTCTATTGATGACTCTTATTTTGATAACTGTGGCAAGATTTCATTACATTTGTATTTGAACTGTAGTTGGATTTGATGAGATTCATTTTGTTGAGCTAAAACATTTGGATTATTATGAAATGGTGAAGAAAAATGAACTATTTGCTAAAAAATCAGGTTAGATATTTAATGTTGGGCTCAGTAACATCAGTCTGGATACAGGGAGGAGCTGTAATGCCTTGGTGGAGGTCTGAGTACTTCTACATTAGTTTGGCGATGAAGGCTTTTGTCCTGGTTTATTGCTTTGTTGGATAGTTTGTGCTAAATGTTGTCTTCAGAAATCCAACCACCAGGGGTCAGTAAAGTTCCATTTGATTATTCTTAGTTTGTTTTACCATTGTGAAATACAGTGTAGCGGCTAAATTAATAGAGCATTTATCCCATGAATGAGTTGATGGGTTTGAATTAGTGGCTTGGAGGAAGGTCAGGTTCTAGGTTGGTTCAGGGTTTAGTCCTGGTTTAGTTTTGGTCTGGTCGTCTCCTGATTGGTGGCAAAGTTCAAAATCATATCATGGATTATATTTGTACATTTTTGAGAGGACAGATTATTGACTTTATGAACGCTTTAGACTGTAGTAACTCATTCTGTTTCTCCCATCGCCTGCCTTCATAATGTCCCAGACTTCATTTTTTCTTTTCTTTGCCTATCGTCCCGTTTCTTTGTTCGTGTCGTCTTCGTTTAAACGTTGATGGGTCTAAAAACCTTTAGTGATGTTAGATTTTTGTTTCTTCGTTAGACAACTGTCACCTCAACAACAGCGGAGGAGAGTCCACTAGAATCCAACAGCTTATCGAATGTTCTTGTGAGTACTTCACTGCGGCTGGGATTTCGTGGCAGTTTTTGAGACCTCTCTATTTGGTGTATATTTATGTACAGGCTTTTTCTACGTTGGGCTTTGGGGAGTTGAACGATCGCATCCAACGAGCATCTGAATAATACGAGATTTTCATTTGAATATTTTGTCTCTGCAGCGGTCAAACAGGCAGTCAGCTCCTCCATTCACAAACTGTCCAACTTTGACGGTAAGTTAAATGTAATAATGGAATATTTCACTTTTTGTTTTTTGTAAATGATAAAAAATAAAAAGTACTGGTTTTCATTTTAGTATTATACTCTAGCACTGGGGGGCGAACCTTTTTCACCGAGGGCCACTCTCGGGTCACCAAAAGTCCCTTCAGTTGTATGTTTTCTGGACACATGTTCAGCAGGTTCCACACGGACACAAATACCGTATAATTTCATAAACTTTTCTCGTAAATGCAACATTACTTCAGAATATATATATTTCTTTTAGTTTTGATTATGTAGAGGCATGTCGGTGGTTCGAGTCCCCGTCCAAGCACACGCTGTCGTCGTGTCCCTGGGCAAGACACTTAACCCAAATTGCCTAGGAATGAATGTGTGCAGGTCGCCATTGTAAATGAGAATTGGTTCTCAATTGGTTTAAATAAAGAATA
>JAVQKC010093719.1:0-13082 GCA_036025475.1 Philypnodon macrostomus
GAACAGAATTTCCACATCATCACATTTTTCACATAAAGCTGTTCTCACATGACACACAGAGGTGGTAAAAGTACTCTTACTCTTTCTAGATTTCCAAGATTTTACTCAAGTAAGAGTACAGTTACTTCTAAATATTATCACTCAAGTAAAAGTAAAAAGTATTGTGCAGTAAAGCTACTCTATGGAGTACAATGTATTTAAAAAGTTACTCGAGTAAATGTAACTGAGTAAATGTAACTGAGTAAATGTAACTGAGTAAATGTAACTGAGTAAATGTAACTGAGTACTACCCACTTCTGATGACAACCAAATAAAAATAAGCAAATGAGTGTCATGAAGGCTGCGAATTTCTTTGGGAGTGACGAGGATGGATAGGATCAAAATATCAGAGGGACTGCTCAAACTGTTAAATGATGAGCAGATAAAGTTGATGGATACCGAATCCAGAGGAAGACTAATGAGGAGATTGATGGACGTAGTGAAAAAGAACATGAAGTTACTGGGTGTGAGAGAAGAGAATGCAGCGAGAGGATATGATTAGATGAGGGCTGAAGATTTGCTGTGGTGATCCATGAAGGGAACAGCCAAAAGAAGAAGAAGACACTCTCTTTCTATGCTCAAAACTATGCCAACAAATGAGCAGTATATTGACTCTACTGGTTTAAGAGTGGTGACATGTGGGCTATCAATGTCCATGTACTAAATATGACAGAGTACACGCTTTATATAGGACCAGAATATCAATTTTACTGATAAAACAAAGTAATCACACATAATTTCTGGACTTTAACTCTGACTATCTGCGTGTCTAGCAGTTAAGGTGCCAACACAAGCACCTGCTCCATGTCGCTAGCCAACTTACTGGTCTAACAAGCAAGGTCAATATACAATACGTGACATCACTTCAACAACAATCCAGTCTGACTATGAATATGTGTATGACATCAATGGCAAGACAGGTCAGCCATCTGTAATGTTGATATGGTGAATGGTGCATATATTTTATGAATTACACCTGGGTTAAAATAAACACAGTCTGTTGTGGTAACTTTTAGCATGTATCATCCCATTCATCGTACACCACTCATTGTTGCCTACACTCCAGCATTTGTCTCACCAGCAACACCATAATGTTTCATTGTTTGTGTTCCTCGTCTGGAACTTCAAAGATCCCCGATCTCTCCAAATGTGCTTTAATTGCGGTTGAGGAGCCATTGCGATGATGATATGCCTATGACATTACGCCTTTATGAAGAATCTCTCTGAAAAGACAGTTAAGACTATTCCAATAACTTAACTCTGCAGCTCAACAAACCGCGGCCTGTCTCCTGTGTTTTTCCAGCTTTAATGACTGGTTTTTGAGCGGCATCAAGGAGGCTGCCGCATAGACACAATCTGCATTTCTGTGAATGAATCTGATAAATGCGCTTTGTTTAACTCTTTGATGTTAATTAACTGCTATTATGAGAGTGGGTACTGAAAGCCAGGGAGGAAAAAATGTTGACTGAGGTACTTAGCATGATCTTCTTAAAGATCTGTGTTCTCGTATCAGACAGTAAAACTCAGCTTCCATTTAGTTAAAGAGGCTTTCTACAAAATGCGTCGGCCTGGTCTGTGAAACATGCTGATTTTATAGAGGCCCTCTCTGGCAGCACCCACCCTGGCTGACTCCATTGTATTGGCCTTAATCCTCAACCAAGACCAAGCTGAGGGGTTGTAATCTGGAAGAACACCTCATTCTGCCCCATTCACATGCAGGCTTTTGTAATGAAACCCTCTTTGATGAATGCCTCCATTAAAAATCTCTATTTATGGTGAATTCAAAAAGAACTTTAGAATTGTTCCTAAAAGCACACACTGTACCTTGTGTTTAACAGCCTTCTTGTATTTCATCCCCATTATGTTTCTATGGAATACTCTTTTAGTATCAATCTAACCCCAAGACTGTAAAACAAAGGCTTATGTTGCAAAGTGTGAGCGTCGAAACTGATTTATGCAGTGGCCCTCACAAGGCAGCAACCAGCCACTATTGGCGGCGTGACCAGTAAAGAGAGATAAACCCACACCATAAAGAAGGCATTGTTCTTCAGCTCCTGAAATCAGCCACAAGTGGGATAAATACTGAAGGCTTCTCAAGGACTTGCATCTGTGTGGCCTTGTGACTGACCTACCCAGAACTCAGGGAAAACAGCTGACTGACCTTAGCCAGTAGCAATGTAAAGCATGGTCCCCACACAAAAAAACATAGATATAGCATAAGTACTGAAGTACATGTACACATCTAGGTCTAAGTTCAATGTTGAGCTCGTTGAATTTCATTGAGTGGAGTCTGCACGTCCTTCCCGTGTTACTGTGGGTCCTCTCTGGGAAGCTCCTTCTCACTGGGATGCTCTAGCGGCGTTCAATCTACATTAAAACCCCCTGTCATTAACCACACGATCTTTACCTCACATAACTCCTATCTCTGATCTGAGGTCTGTCTTAGAAGTGCATCGTGTGAACTTAAAAACCATTAAGACCTTTTCAGTTCAGCTCAGTCAGTAGAGGTTGAAGGAAGCCGCTGTTACATACCTTTACATGACCAAAACCTGAGTAATGGAACTGCCCTGTGTGTAAAATATGAACTCAAGATTCCATAAGCTGTACAATTAGGATGCTTGTGAATGACTTTTTTTTTCATTGTGGATTAGTGTCAACCTGATATCAGCATCATGAAGTCTGTCTTGGAATAATCTAAAAAGAAATACTCAGATATACGCAGTTTACAATCAGTAAAAATGACAACGGAATTTTAAAAATGTAAACTGAATGTAAACACTCACATTAAAAGTGTGTTCTAACTGTTGACTTATTGATTGCATTTTCTGGGAACTTTCTAGTAAATTGAAAATCACTAAAGAGTCCTTCAAAGTACAGTTGTTTATATGTCTGTGCCATGCTAAATTATACATTTCACACTTATACTTTTTGTTCGCCAATAGATAAATAGTGCTTAATGACGTCACAATCTAATGTGTTTCAGGTCATTTGTGCTTCTGTTAATCTCATTTGTTAAGCTGCTGGTAAGTTATAATGTGTCCAAACTTTTGACTGCTACTATATATACTGGTTTTCATAATAAAAGCTTAACCAGAATAGATTGTGTGTTCTGTACTGGTGTGAAAAGATGATGCATATTTTGAGAAAAAAAAAGATCTCATATAGGACCATTCATTTTAGAGATATGTGTTTAATGTAACATTGCCTGTGACAAAAACAACTCTTAGATCACAGTGTTCCTGAAAGGGATAACATTTTCATAACAATTTCATAACAGCAGAGACTTGCCTGAAGGAAGGGCATTTGGGGAAGTTGACATTGGCAGCCCAACTTTCACAAGTGTTGCACATGACTCTGCTCCAACCGGGGGCAGCGAAAACAATAGTAAAACTAGTCTTTCCACAAATCACCAATGAAAATATTTTTGCTGTGTTGATGTGTTCTATTTGTAGAGTTGGTTCTTTCCTTGGTTTTGCTCTTGTTTTGTTGAGTGTGTTTTGACAGAGGTGTGGTTAGGTCCGGTCCGGTCAGTTCCGGTCGGTGGGGTCAATGATGTTGTGTTAATCAACCTTTCGGAGACTGCAGACGTAGACAACAGACGCTGGTACGAGTGAATCACTCAGCAGTGAATATACCACATGTCTGGAATACAATGACCACTCAGTGCAGACACAATACCCACATAAACATGGCCAATCTGCCAACTCACTGCACACAACAAACGTAAGGATGCCCAGTTACCCCAGAGAGGAAAAACAGAGGGGCTGCTCTGTCATCTACATAATGAAGATGTCTACATATACCAAAAATGTACTGGGCTCTCTGAATCATCTTCCACCATTCTAACTATATCTCTACAGCTCACAATATTTGCTACAGGACTGTCCCAATGTTTTTTAATGTGTTAAAGTTCCAGTACCTGATTTTGTCTGTGTTTTAGAGTTTGAATGAATGAATGCCTCTCCTTCTCGACCCTTTATCATGGTCTCACTCAAACCAGGATGTATCAGAATAATGAGCAACAGTTTGAACTAAAACAAATCAAATTAGCTGTGAATAAACTGTACTTTTTGAAATAAAACATCAGCTCCCCAGCTGCTGTACTATTGACTGTGTCATTATTTGTTGATTTACTGTAGATATATTCATATTTCATCAGCAGCACTCAGAGGAGACGTAGATGTCCTATTGAAGTGATGGAGCCACAAGCCGCTTATACTTGGGAGCGGCTTCATATGCGGTGTTTTTGGGAAATTGTAGTTTGTGATTTTACAGAAGAGCTGTGTATTGAACATTTCTTTGCTGTTTTGATGATACCCCTGTGAACTAATGTAAAACATACTACGTCTCCTCGTGTCTCCAAACATGCCACGCCTTCCTCCTGCTACTACTTCCTGTCGTCTTCTTCGTCACTTTCTCTTGCAGTAAGACCTGATTGTGCAAGAACACCAATTGTGCAAAATATGCCAATTTCGATACGCCTGAAAAACCTCATCCAATTGCAAAAAGTTTTTCAAAATTGATGAGAAATCATTTTTGCAATTCCAATTTGCACAATGTGATGGCCAATGGTAACACAGCTAGTGACTAACTTATGTCACAATGGTAAGATTCAGTAAAAAATCCTGCATCTGATAAAGAGCAATATGAGCTCGTTTCTTGCTCTCTTTGTATTTTAACACAGATAAGGTGTTTTTTCAAACACATTTTCAAAGCATTGTAAATTTTATTGCACATCTTAAAAATATTTGCACAGTACTATATCTGGTTTTACTGGCTACCATTGTAGACCAAAAGCCAGACAGTGAATGAATCATAATGACACTAAGGTTTGAGATAATCACTAACACTTACAGGTGATCTCATTGGTCAACTCTTTTTTACCATCGGTCCAGTAAGTCTAAGTCACTTCCAACCCCAGCAGGAACATTTCACACATTTTCAAATTTGCCATTCAGTCATTATTAACATCTCCCCATCCACTTCGCTGCACACATCCGAACAGACACATTCAGAGACAGCAGCCTAATTACACACAGGAGTCCAATCGGCTATTTACACATGTATTTATTTATCCTTTTGTTTTCTTTCAAATATATGATTCATGCCTCAGACTTACTGGAAATGTGTACGGGTAAGTGCCAGGGAACGCATTTGGGTCCACTTTAAAAAATGATATGAGGCCAGACAGACGGCGAAGATGAAAGCAACAAACAAAACACAATAAAATCCCATAATACGCATCAGAAACGGATGGGAATACCAAAGACATGAAGAAGAAGAAAAGAAACAGGAAGGAACAAACTTTCTTTTGGTAGGAAAATTGCAACCAAATGGCCCAGATGAGTGCAACGGTGAACGTTTTACCCAGAGAGATGATGAGAGCGAAAACGATGTGGCCCATTGCTTTCCAGGAATCACTGCGCGCTCTCCACAGCCGGCAGCTGAGATGATCCCTGCCATCAGTAGCTGGATTAGAGAGTGTGGTAAAGTGATATGTTGTATATTTAGTTCAATTTGTTGCACTTAATGGCAGTGTGTTCTTACAATATCCAGTGTCCAAGAGCCGTGGGGTAGTTTAGGGGCATTTCCATAGGGGCATTTTACTGGTATATTTGGAACTGGAAAAGTGTTTCAATACTGTAGGGAATTAGTGCAGCCTAATTGTTTGGATAGACATCCATATGAAACAGGGCTCTATTTTGTGAATCTTCCAGATCCTTCACTGAGATGTATCTGGCCGGAGATGTTATAGGCTCTTTCAGGGGTTTTCTATCTAACTGTGACATACCAAGCCGACCCATACTGTACCCCTCAGTGCAAACGTGCCTTTAGTCTGTGTGGCCAGTCTACAGCAGAGCCCTGTGAAGCCTCTCCCCTTGAGCTTGGCACTGCACTCTCTCAGGGGAGGTTCAACAGTGGCTCAAGGAGGGCAATATCCAGCAGCATTTTCTTATTTATGGCCTATAAAATCCCATGTAATTTGGTGGTTAACTTTAATGGGTAATGGGTGAAATCCCTCTTTGTCTTCCCCTTTAATCGTTTCCACATTAAAATAGGGCAACTGTCAAAATACAATGATGTCATGATGTTAGGTCACCACCGTCCACACTTATTTTTAAGTACTTTTGCAGCGTGTGGCTGTTTGTGGTAAAAGACCAATTTTGCATTTTCTCAAAGGTTTTTATTTCTGGTTGAATGGAAATAGTGAGGAGCATTGAGTCACTCTTTGATGGATCTTGGTGTAGTGCAGGTTGTTATTTTAGGACATGAGCTGAACCACTGGCTGCCAGGTTGTGATAGAGACTACGCTGATGTGTTCCAGTGGAGCTACTGTAAAATGTAGAGTGGCACATGTGCTGCGGCCTTGTGGCTAATGTTTTTGTTATTTTTCTCTGTCAAATGAGGATATGGCACAGCGGTAACCATAATTCCACTGCCTCTGGTCTTCTACAATGGCCGTGTGGTAGACTACTTTGTTGCTTATTTCAGGAAAGATGGATTCATTTGTTCCGTCATCATATGGGCATTAGTATTCTAATTCTACCAGCCTCAAAATGTGACCTGCACACAGAATTCACTGTAATGTGTGTGTTTGTAGCACAAAGGTCTGATTGAAATGTTGATTGAAGCATGTATGATCATCACAAATGATATGAACTTTGTTAAATGTAGCTTTGTGTTTCTGGTCTCCCTTTGTTGTCTGTGGTTGAAGTTGAGACCATGTGGTTTGCTGCCTGACATTTGGCTATGAACATGTTCACTTTATAATTTTGCTAGTTTAGTATAATATTATCTTAATGATGGCTAATCCCTCTGAAATGGAGTTTAGTTAAAACCACAACTTTCCATCATGTTCTCACAGAGCTAATGCTGCCTAGCGTTTTATGGCATATGGCCTTCTACTCTGGCCTAATAAATCTGTCTGACATATAAAGACACAGTAACTGTGCTAACATTAACACTGAGGTCCCTGCTCATTGCAACCTGTACATGACCTTTAGACATATTACGTGCTCACTTCAGGGTGTGTTTGTGACCATTGTTCCAGACATAGTCAAACTCTGTTTCATTTCTTCTGTTGAGGATTAAAACATTTAAAGAAACTGGTTTTGTAAGGTCAGGGCTGAGTAAAGCCATTCATCAGAAAGCCTGAATCATCTGACATATGACAGAGGTTTTCTCCAGACTGCAGACTCTCAGTGTGACCTCTGGTCTGTCGGCTGGACAGCACACTTTATGAATGATTACTGACCACTCACTGTTGACTGGTGACAGAGCTTCTCAAACTATCATCTAGTTGTAAAGGGAAGCATCACAGTTCATCACAGTACAGCACATGAGCAGGAGTATGACTGTTGAAGTTGGGTTGCAAATGTAGTCAGCCCAAAAAGAGGATTGTTTGTAATTGTCATTATAATCTCTAAATCGAGTGGTTGACCCAAACGTTAAACATACATGACAGAACATGATCAGCTGTAGATGGCAGCATACTACTGTGGCCTTATAGCCCATTGCTATCCACACTCCAAAAGGAATGCCATTAATGAATTCTCTGAACTCTGTAGTCACACTGAAGGCTCTGTACGCTACAGTATCAGACTCTACTGTATCAGACTGAAGGCCCACAGTGGGATGGGGCTCTGTCGGGGCTGCGTGCATAACTCCCTCTGCTTCACTCCGGGTCATTGAGACCCAGACAAAGCCCCAGAGAGGCGGCCAACTAAGACACTGCCTGCATGAAAGGGCTTTGGCAGAGGATAGGACAGTGCTTGAGGAACCAGTGCTGCTGGGAAACTGTGACCTCTCATGGTTCACTCTCATATGCATGTGCAAACCTCTCAGTATTTTTCTCCTTAAGATAATAGTCTATGGCTGTGCAGCGGCCAACCTCAAGAATGTTTGGGCACCGTGCAGGTGATAGCAATTATGTCATGTGAGCTCTTTGAGGTCATATCCTGCGTGACTTCATAATTTTATGATCCATTCATTGAGAAAATATCCCCGAGAATTATTAGGGAAAAGGATGACTTCATTTAAAAATATTTTTGTAATGCTCTCAGAACAGGAATGAGGGCATCCATGGTCTGTGAATGCGTCTGAACTAAGTGCCTCTGCAGTGTTGGCCAACACCTCTTTCAATACTAAAAAGATCAGATTGAATTTACTTTGGAAGTGCCTTTTGGTTCAATAGTCATCCTCACTCAAGTCCACTTTATGCTTTGTAATGTTTTTGTTATTATTAAATTCTGTGCCAGTGGCATGAGCATAAAAAGAGATGAATCTGTTGATCCACATGATTTAGGAACATCTTTTTCCCAGGGCATATCTGTACCTGCAGTCCAAAAACCACAGTAAACCAAACACAGTTATCTGTTCAAGGGCAACCTGCACTAAGCAAAGTTTTTTGCACCCTGCTCAGAAGTTAGATTCACTGGAAAGAGACTGACTGTATTCAAGTTTGTCGTGTTCGTGTTCATGTTCATGTTCATGTTCATGTTCATGTGTGTACGTGACAATATGTCTTCATTAAACTGTGTCAAACAGGGCTTTCAGATAGTGGCTTTGCAGATAGTTATGAGGAGTTGTGACAGCTTTACTCAGCATATTTTGGTTCAAATAGATACAATTTAAACCCCATTTTGCTCAGAATATATGTAATAAATCAACATTACAGCTAGTACATTCTTCAACTTTATTAACACACTTTCACTAGAAGTCCATAAAGAGTTAAACATATATATGTTTAACTCTTTTACCAGTGCTGCCCTTCTATATACTTGAAATTCTAAACTCATCCAGCACCTTGTATCAAAGATGTTGAAATGACACCAACAGTCAGGCATGAAAGATCCTAATTATAGCCTACTTTGATCAATGAAGTGGATTTGTGAATGGAGCATTAAAATACTGGAACAGAGAGTAAAGTCCTGTGGGAGGGAGGGTTATGGTGTGGATTCTGCTAGGCCAAGTTCATTGAGTTTATTACCACAATGCTGACTGTGTGGACCAATCCAAGGCCAGCTGGGGTTTTCCTCTGTGCTCTGATTGGTTCCTTGCTAATCAGCATCTCTGCAATGAGAAACTGTACATAGGCTCTGCAGATTCTAAAGTTGAACTCTACTTTTCATACATTTCACCTTTCAAGGAATTTCAATCTTTGCAAATGGTGACTAATTCATTCTCAGTCCAGCTGCTAAATAGTCCTTTTGTTTAAAACAGGGCTTCCTTCTTCTGTCCAAGTATAATAGAACAACCAGTGACTTAAGAGTACATACATGTAACTGAAAGACATATCTGTCAGTGAATGTTACTGGATGTTTGTCCTGGCAATTAAGATAGACTGCTATACCTCATGCTCAAAGCAGCAGATAAGCTTCTGGCTTTGTTTACAAAATTATTGTGTCGTCAACTCCGAAATTCCTGGTAGCTTTTTTGTGATGAAGGTTACTGGATTGAATGGAAAGAGCATTTGACTGGCCTCAGAATCTGTCAGGAACAGAAGAGAAATTGATCAGTTATACTTATCCTTCTGCGAAAAGACGGAGGGATATGTGTTTCATAATGTTGAGCGAGTGTCAATGATCTCCACTTATGTTTGCATTATCAGCTCAGCTAACAACTCTTATCATGTCTGTGGTTAATCAGTGACTGGGCGTGCAAGTTGGAGCTTGCAGAGTGGAGGGTCAGGTCTGCATTGATCTGGTAGGAACAGTGAATGTTGAAATTTTAGGTTTTGAAAAAGTAAGTCCCAATTCTTCAAATGAATAATTTAATATTGCTGTTTCATTTCCAGCTGTGGCAGTTGTGGGCTTTTTCCACCATGGTTGGGGTCTTATGATAAACCTGCAGATTTTTTAACAACTGATGTTTACTTAGACCACATTTCACAAAATGCATTTTCAAAATAAGTATTAGAGTGACCACCTGTCCCACTTTTACTGTGCAGCCATAAATATTTGTTTGTCCAGCGTCCCATAATGGTCAATGGAGTCACTGGTCTATGGTCAATGGTCAATAGTCACTTATCAGTAGTTAATAGACACTGGTCTATGGTCACTGGTATTGAAAGAATGAAAACACATGTAATATTTTCTATTTTTTTGCTTTGGGTTCATCAAAAAGCAATGGAAGTATTCATCACATAACTTGTGATTAACAAGTTGTCATTAACTTGTTACTGTTTGTTTCACTTGTTACTGTTTGTGATGACACTGTTTATTGTTTACATATATCTCTTTTTGTGAAGCCCTCTGACAACTGTGTTGTGATATAGGGCTATACAAATAAAATTGAATTGAATTGAATCACATGTGTCAGTTGCACTCGGGCAAATAGTGTCTATAGTTTTTTTAATGCCACCTTGTGATTTTTATGAGTAATCACATAAAGACATTACAGATGGAGTACATTGTAACAATAATGTAATCTACACGAACATCTAATCATCAGAAAGATTTATGAAAATGTACATATATTTTGTTTATAAAAACTCAACCTCCTTGTCATGGGTCCATTTGAGAGAGTACTAAATACACAATCAAACAAATTATGACATTCTTGACTACCCCAGAAAGAGGATATTGTCATTCTGTAAACCAGTGGTGGCATCCCTTTATGTATACATACAGTATATGAGCAGTGGATGACCAGAAGTCCTAAAAGTTATATAGGTCTTTGTGGCCTCAGATGTAAATGTGGTGGACACTATTAGTTGGAAGGGTCAGCAGTTCACAGCGGGACACCTCCAGGTTTATACGCATGGCCCAGAGTGATTAAGACCAAAGGTACATCCACACTCACACATGCTGACGTCGGCCCACACTCAGTAAAACAGTGAAAATCTTGTGTACTGAAATTACTCAGTTTAATGGCTTATTAGCAACACGACGTGTATCCTGGCAGCTCTGATTCCTATGTTAGTCACGCACACATGCCCGCTAATGTAAACGTTTCATACTTGAGGAAAGGAAATGGTTAAACGCTTGTAGAAGTCAAAAGTTAGTTCTGGCAGAACACAATGATCCAAAGTTTATATATATATTTTTTTGTCCTTGTTTGATCCCTGTGCATTTTTTTTACAACACATCACTCAAATTTCTGAAAGAGAACATTTTGTTCTTTCTAATACCTGATTTTAACTTCAGTCCAGTGAGGATGATTATTGACGGCACATTGTCTTCTTTTGGGTCTTACAAGAGAACAATACGCTCCAAGCATAAGTGGAAAGAGGTCAATCAGTTCTTTCTTTTTTGTGTTAAAGTTCATTTCAAAATTAAAGGTCCAATTTCAAGATAAAGGAACAATTTCTCACACAATTCATTTCATTCCCACTAGTTACTCCTTTAGAATTGCTGGGTTGCTGGTTCTAGATATGATGATGTCATACCCTGAGATGTAGGGCAGGGGCCAGAATTCTGTATTAACTATATGGGATTTTTATTAAGAAATACTACAAAAAAAAAAAAAAGAAAATCAATTTTTTTTTAATCTGATAATTTTTATTACTGACAAAGTCCATTACCCCCCTATATCTGTCCATCTCCACACTATACTGCAGATTAATGATGGTAATTTTCTGGCCCTCCCATCTCCCATTAAAATGTATGGGGCTATAGAATGTTGTGATGTCACCTGCGACCCAGCAATAAGGTACATTACTAAGACTACACCACACCGCACTGGCAATTATTGAAAAATAAATAAAAAATACAGTTTTACTATTGACATTTTGAAACCTATTACGTCTTTCCAAACTCATATGCTGATTAATTTGGCTTATTCAAATGTTTGAGTAAACCTGACACTGAATTGACAATTGTGCAAAACAATCTACACAGTGAACCTTAGATTTACTAACAAACATGCACATTGACATCAACAAGGGTTTAAGCTATAAGGGGTATGTTGTGAGTGCATTCTTGACCAAGGTCTATGGGTGTAGATGAGTGCTTCAGGACCATGGACAGAGGAGCAGACAAGTGCATGCTCTGTTGTTGGATGTCCACCTCTCACCACCACCTCTGCCTTAAAGCACACAAAGATTGTTCGGTATACAACCTCCTTTAAATAAAATAAATACAGAATAAAAACCAGAAAACATTTTGACAGGTCATAGTTTTTGTCATAGTTTTATTGTAGACTTTATCTTGAGCCAACTAAATGAAGGTCATTTATATTACCTGTACTGTGGATTTTAACAGCCTAACGTTAATGGAATGTATGAAAAACATTCAGTTACCTCATAGCAGTTAAAAACAAAAACATGGTCAAATACGTCAAACACATTATTCTCAAAGTACCACCTCAAAGTGTACTAATCTCGCACCTTTCACATCTAACACATTTCAACATTAAACAGTATCAAATCAAAATGTAGAAGCAATTCAATAAATGAGACACTGAGAGAATAGAATGGACCACCAATCTGCCGTGAATTGAAAAGTGGAACTGCAGTCCTACAAAGTGCCATTGCCACACAAATGACACAATGACACACTAAGAGGAAGTGAATTTGATTAGAGGTCACTCCTAAATCCTATCTCCTCACATGATGTATTGCTGCAAAATGTGTGCTATCTTGGGATCCCTCGTCCGCAGCTTTGGGGAAGTAAAAAAGACTTTTGAATGCCTTACTCAATAGTTCCACTCAGGAAGAATTTCTGCAACAACAAAACTTTGCTGACCTCTCAATTAAAAAGAGGATATCTGTGACTCATGTTTCCAGGGCGGGGCGTTGGTACAAAAGAACAGACAATAACGTATTATGCTGAGGTGCTCAGGGGAAAGAAGGGGGGCTTGCTGATAAGTGATCTTTGAACTGTGAAACCTATTGGGAAAGAGTTTAAAATGCTCCAACTGGATGTGACCAATGTTCACTGTTAGATTAAAAGTCACTATTTGGATTAATATGCAATCCCAATGCAAACTATCCATCCATCCATCCATCTTCTTCCGCTTATCCGGGGCCGGGTCGCGGAGGCAGCAGTCTAAGCAGGGACGCCCATACTTCCCTCTCCCCAGACACTTCCTCCAGCTCCTCC